>JAPSES010083108.1:5000-25096 GCA_029822895.1 Maxillicosta whitleyi | reverse complement strand
AAGTTTGGAGTTGACATTATTTATATATTATTATGTTATTATTTTACTTCAGATCAAATTTGGCTGAATGTGGAACTAAACTAAAATGACTTTGACCCCCCCTGCTTTAGACGTCTGGGGTTTGATACCAACAAACGGAGCTGACTTTGCTGATTCCAAGCATCTGATACATTTCACAAATATGCTGGTGTCAGTAAAAACAGCATTTGTTTCATCTGTTTTGGACTTTCTAATACAGACACGTCTATACAATGTGATTTTGTTCTAAAATGAAAGTTGACAAAACAGTGATTGTTTTAGTCGTGGTTAAAATCTGTGGATCTACATCATCTTGTAACAGGTTTAAAAACAGCCGTTCTCTGGGTCTCATGACAAACGATAACACGACACAATATTATAAAACTGTCTGACAACCACAGTCGAACCACACTCAGCTTTTATTGTTTATTGTCGGAGTTGACATTATTTCTATATAATTTTTTTTTGGTCTCATATATGCAACATGTACAAACATATCAATATAATAATAGTGTAGAATCATCATAAAACGTAAGGCCAGGATAACCATCTGTCAGTGTGTAAGGACTGTACACACAACTACATTAAACAGACATATGGATATGAGCTAAATATAGCTGCCAAATTAACTATGAAAAAAACTGACACGTATAATCCAGAAAATATGGTAATTCATTTTCGGAGACAATAAGTGATTTTTTTTTCCCCAGGGGGATGCAACTATTCATCTAAAAAAAAAAAACACCTATAAATAAGAGGCCAATCAGATTTCCACAGTGCACTTCTTGGCCACACATAGAACAACTTCCACACATTTGACTTATGCAATTCTATTATTATTATTTATTATTATATTATTATTTTCCTGGTCCGGCTCCTTCAGATCAGACCCCTGCTTTTAGACTTTAGTTAAATTAAGATGTTATTACAGCTTTACTGGAGGGGTGTCCATGGGTCTGTACAAGATAACTTCTTTAATTCTCTTTTTATTGAATGAAAACATGCCGATTATTATTATTATTATTTTTTACAAACATTGATACACAAAATACAACATATATACATTCTGAGAGTGAGTGTACAGAACCAAAAACAGTTATTGCAGTTAATTATTATTAATATTATATATATATATATATATATATATATAGAGAGAGAGAGAGAGAGAGAGAGAGAGAGAGAGAGAGAGAGAGAGGACAGTATCTATCTATCAATTTAAAAAAATACAGAAAAGAATATTATTATAAATGGTGATGAATCACTTAGCAAAAGTTAAATATGGAGAAAAAAAATCATTTTGGACCTGCCACAAAAGTATCACTGGGTAAGGATAAACATATATAGATAAAGATAATTGTACTAAATCATGGCGTTAAAACTCAGATTCCTTCAGACGTTTGATCCACGGTTTGATCTGAACACAAAGCCTCCATTAAACCAAACCTGTTAACGATGTTATCACTGAAGGACGAAACAAGTGTGTGTGTGTGTGTGTGTGTGTGTGAAGGGCACAGATGTTCATTCTGCAGGCGAGGATTTAATTTATGAAAATGATCTGGTTTATGCATGAGCGGCCTGCCTCCATGCCCGCCGCCGCCCACCGAGCACGTTTAAGTCAACACCGACAATATGGCGCCCATATCCCACCGTTTAGATCCTGTTAAGGAGGGATCGGACTCAGATGGAAGTCAGTCTGTGGCATCAGGCATAAATGAAACCCATGGAAATGGAACAGAAGTGAACACGTGTTAGAGGCTTTAAGTCTGAACGTGTCTGTAATGATTCAGACTCTTATAACTGGTGTAAAACCTGCATGTGTCGTCACATTCCTGTTAATTAGTGTTTTTTTTTGCAGAGGTTTTGTGTTTCATTGTGTTGACTGATCATAACACTGATTAATGCAGCTTAAACTCAGCCATCTGTCATTGACACACATGCTGTGTGTCTGTGTGTGTCTGTGTGTGTATTTGAGTCGTGTCTAAACTACAGCCAGGCTGAGCGCTGCCCTCTGATTGGCTGGCTGCTGTCAGACACCGCTCAGTGTAGTTTACGAGCGTCTCTGCAGGTTGGTTTTACATTTTACATTTCACTGTTTAATGTGCGACGCGTTGAACAGATTCATAAATGGATTCATTTCTACGTTAACCCTTCAGTATCCATAGAGGTTTTTCTAAACACCAAAAGAACGTAAACTGTGAATCAACTTGAACTATAAACAAAATACCAAATAACTGTCATTTTTAACCCTTCAAATGCCATGTTTGCAATGTAAATAAACTTTTTTTTAATTTTAAATTTAGCCCTTTTTAAAAAAAAAAAAGAAAATTGGACCTGAAGTGGCTCATGTGCATTTAAAGGGCCAGCGCTCCAAACCACCTTTCTGGTGTCATTAGTCAGAAATAGTGTTCAAGATTAACCTGTGGAGTTGAATAAATGAAGATTTCAGACCCAAACAGAACATTTACAGGTTATGTAGACCACAGGGAAATGTTGGGAAATGAAGAAATCTTTAAAAAAAAATAAAAAAGCAAAATATCACTCCTTTAAAGGCTCTTTATTCTTGTGTAAAACATTTTAATGCTGTACAGATTATCATTTATTCTGATGATTATTTACAAGTGATTTTTATGAAAATGTTTGACTTTTTTTTCTCACAAATGTCTTTGTCTTTACTTTTTATGCATTTGAAGTGAATAAAAGATGAGTTTTATTTTGTATCAATGTGGAACTTCATAACATGAAGACTGATTTCAATGAAAGTGATGTAAAAGACACAGGATGAAAAGAATTACAAAAAAAAATTACACACAATGAAAACAACACAAAATGTGCAACAAGATGAAAAGGATGTAAAATACACAATGATAAAAATGATGTAAAAATGCAACAAGATGTAAAAGCCTGAGATGAAAAATAATGTAAAATATACAACACATTGAAAATGTTGAAACATGCAGCGAGAGGTGAAAATTGCAAAATATGCAACATAATGAAAATGTACAAACATAAATGAAAACTGATGTAAAATGTGCAACATGACAAAAATGACAAAAAAGATGCAACAACGTGAAAATTATGTAAAATACACAAGATAAAAAAAAATTTTAAAGGCATAAGATGAAAGTTATGCAAGAGACATCATCACTGACATAAGAAAAACAACGTAAACACAAGAAGAAAATTATGTAAAATAAGATAGAAAATGTTAAAGACGACTCAGAATTAAAATGTAAAAACACACAACATGATGAAACCATGTAAAGATGCAACAAAATATACAAGATGAAAATGATGTAAGACTTGGAACAAGTTTAAAATGTCAAATTTTTACTATTTTTTAAACCATTTTTTCTTCTTTTTTTTTTTTTTTTACATTAGTTTTGTTTTGTGGTATCTTTTGCATCTTTTTCATTTTATTCCATCTTGACATTGTTTTCATCGTGTTTTGTTTTTAGAGTCGCCTAGATGAGTACAGTTCTATCTAATCTAATCTAATGTAAACACACATGATGAAAACAATGTTCAAAAAATATGCAACATAATGAAAACAATGTAAACATAAGAGAAAATATTAAAAAAAATAAGGTTTTGTTGATATTTTCTTGGGCATAATTTTCAGTTTCTGTTTTTTTCCCTCCCCTTCAATCTCAGCTCCTCAAACTTTACTTCACTGCGCGCTCCCTCCCTGATTAAACGAACCGTCGTGTGCGCGCACGCTGCGTGACGCCCGCCTGTCCCTGAAGCCTCGTTACCATCGCGACCGGACGCCGGAAATACGTGTACCTTGAGCGGTGATCAGCTTACCGCGTGCATCTGCCGCTTGGCTTTATCACTGTTTACGACAGTTTGTTTATTTGTTTGTTTCCTATTGTTTGTAAACATGTCGGAGCCCGAAGAGGAGCAGAAAGAGAAGAAGAAAAAGAAAAAGAAGAAGAGCAAACGAAGTCTGAAGAAGAAGAAAGACAAGAGGGAAGAGGAGGAGGAAGAAGAGGAGGAAGAGGAGGAAGACAGGTGAGACCGAAATGAACAGATTAATTAAACATAGATGTTTGAATTAATACAAAAACCTGAAACAATGAGTGAAGATGTTTCTACTGAGTTGTGAGACATTCATTTCCCATCATGCTCAGTGGCATTTGTTAAATACATTATTTAAAACCATCTGTAAGTAAAAGTTAAGTTGTAAAGTATTTACAGTGCAGTAAAATACCTCTGTCAGTGTTTTACTACAGTTTATGATGGATGGATGGATGGATAGATGGATGGATGGATGGATGGATGGATGGATGATGGATGGGGATGGACGGGGATGGACGAGTGGGTGGATATGGATGGATGGGTGGATGGATTTTAAAATAAAGTCTCATGAATGAAAGGGGCGGGGCTTCCGCTCTCAATCGACCAAATACAGCATTCTGGTTGGTTACCTTCATATGTCTGTGTATCAGTGAGTGTGTTGTTCTACGTGGGATCTTCAAACTGGGGAAGAAGAGTCATGACGTCCTGCTCAGCAGAACCAGACTGACCTGGACCCCCATCACACCCGAGGACCCCACAGGTCGGTTTCCACAGTGACGATAAGTTGCCATAGCAACAAGACATTCTGCCTAATGTTATACGGACCCATATTATAGACAGACAGGCTGTGTGTGTCTGTGGACAGCTGGTGTTGTAATGGAGAAGTTTTGTCATGTTGAGACCACCTGAAACATGACATCTGTGAACACACACACACACACACACACACACACACACACACACACACACACACACACACACACACACAATACACAACAAAACACACAGACACATAGTGATGTTGTGGTGTTATTGTGGTATTATTTCACCAGTGTTGTGCTACTATTTAGATCTATTTCTGTGACACTGTATAATTATTATGGTCTGATTCTACAGTGGCCAGTGCAAAACATATTTACATTTCAAAAAACACATTCACAAATCTGAAAACAAATTTACAAGTGGTAAAACACAACCACAACAACTGAAACAAATCAACAAAAGGGCAGTTTTTATGGAAAGAAAATGCCCTAACACTGGAAGTGAGAACAGGAACTGTTGTGATTGGTCCAATCCAGCAACCAACACAGAGGAGGGAGAAGTAAGCGCTAAGCGGCTAACGGTAAACTAATGCTAATGGTGCTAACTGTTCATCGTGGGATGGTAAGTTCATTTTCCAGTGAAATAATAGTGTGGAAGTGCTCAGTGATCAGGAAAATTTACAGTAAATTTTCATGTATATTCATTTTCTTTATTCTGTAGCATGTCTACTAATGCTGATACAGTTAGCTTCAGTACAATTTTGTATGAGCATTATCATTGGCTAGCATCAAGTACCTGTGCTAGCTATGACTAGCTAGCTGGCGCCAACCTGAGGTAGGGTAATCAATTCCTAAATTAGTGGTGAAAATTTGTGGTGCTGGCCGTAGTAATCTGGATTAAATCCAACTAAATAGTGCAGCGGCGCCACCTGCTGGTGTGTTTGTGTAACTGAAGCTTAGTCTCAGAGTAGAGGTGGCAATGCATTATGGGTAATTCCTCACAGCGATGGAGGAACTATTCTAGGTAACATGTTTAAAATGGACTTAGAGAATGTACAATTACGTTTACATTAACACAGTACGACTGATGATGATTATACCTGGTTTATTGTTGTTAAAACTATAATTTCACTTTGTTATTGATGAGCTAAGCTTTTACTTTTTTATGTTTTGTGAATGTCAAAAGATTGCTAGCTAGCAGCTAATATTAGCATCACATATCTTTCAGGCTGGTGTGTGTGTGGCTAATTTCAGAATCACCATTCTACGCTTGATTTTCTTGTTACACATACAGGTATGTTGTCTTGGGCATTTACTGAGAATATTATGGTTTATTAAACACAAGGGTTTATTCTTTAAATGTAAATTTTAATTTTGTTATGTAAATTAATATGTCATGGTGAAGTGCAAAGTTACAAATATCCACTATATGATGCCAACATGTTGGCTTGTCAAAGACACACATTTTCATATATTGTAAATTCCACACAGCGACAGAGGAATTATTCCAGGACGGTGTGTGTGTGTGTGTGTAATTTGTAAATTGTTATTCTACTCTTGTTTTTCTTGTTACGCTGGCAGGATTCATTAAAAAAAAACCTGTTCTAATCCACATCCAGTGAATGAATTTAGAAGACGGTTTGATTACACATGGGTCACATTAGCATCAACCTGAGGTGGGTTCATCAGTTCATAAATTCATAGTTCACAGTTCACTGTTAGGTCTTCTGCTGCTTATGTTGGAACAAATGTTAGTTTGTTTTGTGGAAATGCATAAATATCCTATCATGGCATAGTTTGGGAAAGCTGCTTCTCCATGATCAGCTCTCCATTGCATTGGTATTTACTGACGTAGACTGATATTTGTTCTTTAAATTAGTCATTGTAACATACATTAACCATAACATACCTATAATTTGTCAAATGACAGGTCAGTTTCATGCTTACTTTAATGTGGGTCTAAAATCGGAACAGTTTTATTGAGAATCTCTCTTAGTTTCAGAGAATGGAAAGATATTGGCTGTTGGGTGTTTCTATTGCTGCACAGATGCACAATATCATTAAATATGAACTAAATTCAAATGGAGTTAAGCCATCAGTGGCCGGGTCATAGGTTGTCCAATCAGCCTCCACAGCAGCCAAGAGTTGACCCACGGTCTCCCTGCAAATGTATATTGAAATTCATTAAATATATTACAATAGTATGTCGAGTGCAATGAAATACTTCATGGGTAAAATGTAAGCCTTTCTAGTCTTTGTGGCTTTTAATGAAAAATTAACATATTAGCAACATGAGATGAATGTATAAATACAGGCGAGAATCTGCAAAGCCTTCACAATGACATTTTTTTTTTCCTGAAATGGCTATTATATACTACTGCAGTTATATTAAACAAAGGTACAGAGGTAGTAATACTGTGATAAAATGTGGGCTACCTTCAGACAAATTTACCAACGTATGAATTGATTAACCTAGGTCAGGTTGGCGCTAGCCAGCTAGTCATAGCTAACACAGCTACTTAGTGCTTGCTAATGATAATGATCATACAGAACTGTGCTTAAGCTAACTGTATTAGCATTAGTAGGTGTGCTACAGCATAAAGAAAATGGATACACATGAAAATGTACTATAACTTTTCCTGTTACATGAGCATTTCCACACTATTATTTCACTGTTTGCAGCTGCTGTTTGTTAATTTGTTTCAGGAGTTGTGTTTGTGTTTTGCCACTTGTAAATTTGTTTTCAGATTTCCTAATGTTTTGGTTTTTTTTAAACGTAAATTTGTTTTGCACTTCTCAGCCACTACAGATTTCATTCACATTGTGTTATTATAGTGATGTTGTGATATTACTATTATTTCATGTGTTATTATTGTGGTCATATTTTAGTCATTTTGTGTTTTCATATGATGACTCCACTCAGTCAGATCCTATAGGACAGGCAGGACGCGGGTGTACATACAGTGCGTGTCTGTGTGTGCATGAGGTTGAAGCCAATCTGTTTTGTTGTATTTCATCCAAGCTAATGTCATTAAGCCTGTGTGTGTGTGTGTGTGTGTGTGTGTGTGTGTGTATTTGTTGGCAGTAGTAGTGAGCAGTTGGTTCGGCCTGTGGGGGGTTATTAGAGTCTCTGGGTGTGATTAACACACATACACATGCATGCACTCACACACACACATGCGCGCGCACACACACACACACACACACTGTCAGCATGCTGTGTATGTGTGTTGATGAGTTATTTCTATATAAATAAATCAGCTGTTGTTTGTTTCTACATAAATTCAGCCTCTGCCATTGAGGTCACACAACATATTCACCAACACTGTTGACACAAATGGACCAGTTAACTCCAGTCCTGATCAACTGGTAACAAGTTACTTCCATAACCTACAACAGTCGTTAATGTTTGGTCTTATTCATCTGAACCCTTTAAAGCAGGGGTATCATACATGTGGCCCGCAAGCTATAACTGGCCGTCAAAGGGTCGGATTAGGCCCACAGGACAAATCTGTAAATTGTAAAAATTCTACTAAAGATATGAACGATCACAGATGTTAAAATCATTGTAGTTTAGGTTCCACATACAGTAAATACTAACATAATAACCTATAAATATTGGCAACTGCAAACTTTTCTCTTGCAGTGTCAAAAGTAAAATTACACAAAAATATTTTTAAGTACAAACAATCTTTTCACAAAAAATGTGAATAATCTGAACAAATATGAACAACCTGAAATGTCCAAAGAAAAGTCTAATTGTACCAATATTCTGTCTGTTACTAAATGTTTTGTGTACTTGTAGATCCACTGTGATCTGTAAGTTTTAATGGACATGTGTAAATGATAAACTGAAGCATAATTTTGATAAAATTGTACTTATTTGTCTTAAGACATTTTAGGTTCTTTATGTTATTCACATTTTTAAATGTTCGTTTTTAGATGTAAACATCCTCATATTGTAATTTTACTTTTTTCACAGTAAAACACTGACAAATGTTTGGAGTTGACATTATTTCTGGGTTATGTTATTATTTTTCTCACAGCTCATTCTTACTGAACACATTAGCATTTTGAACTTCTGATGGAATAAGGAAGAGCAGAATATTTACGGCCTGACGTGTCACTGTTATTTTTCTCAATATGTTAACGTCTATAACGAACGACAACCTCTGAGCAGCAACTACACAATGAAAATAGCAAGTTTTCTTATTACGTCGCGTTTTCTCAGGGATTTGGTCATTTTAATACCATGAGATGCTTCTTTGCAGACATGTCCCACAGTGCACTACTGTCCCTTCCTGCCCTCTGCGCAGAGGTGTAGCAGTTCTAGAGGGTTATGTGTTCGATTTCCTGTTCTCTCCACACTACATAGTTTACCTCCAGTTCATCCTGTCGTCACAAACACGTATATACATGTTAATTCTCCTGTCAGTGACCCTGAGGTCCTTCAATGGTAGCCACAGGCCTAATGCTAATGCTAATGCTAGCGTCAGTTCTAACGCTTTATGAACAGAATGTACCTTCACTCCTTATATTCAAGAAAAAAAAAATCAAATAATTAATTAAAATAATGAAATATCAATGTTATGTGAAACAGGTGACTGAAAGGTTTAGTCCTTTGAGACCAAAGATGGGCCGAGGACCACCAGTTGGACAACAAATTAAGGAGGAAATGAATGTGCAGAGCATGAATAAAATGTGATTAATGATGTGAAACCATGAATGGATGAATAGCTTCAGCTCTACATGGGAGTGAAATGTGTGTGTGTGTGTGTGTGTGTGTGTGTGTGTGTGTGTGTTGGTGAACCGTGATCCATTGCGTCCCACGGTGAACCACATGGCCCGGTCGCCATGACACTGGACTGGTGCTGAGTGTGCGTGTGCATGTGTTTCCTATAGGTTTAATTTTATATGTGTTCATTTTAAAGTCTGTATTTAGTCTTTTACATTAGATGAAGGTGGAGTTTCCAGTTGGAGGTTGGTAGTCGTACAAATGTCATCTTATCATAGTGTGTATTTATTTGTGTTGGTGTGTACGTGTACATGTGTGTGCCGTCACAGCGGGCCGTCAGGCAGGGCATGATGGGAAACTCATCTCCATCTGGAAGACGCTACCTGTGACGGCCTCAGTCGGTCCTGTCACATCGGATCAAACTCATCTTCATCGGCCTGGTTGGAAAAACCTGTCTCTGAGTCTGTCGTTTTTTACGTTGTAATTAGATCCCACCAACGTTCGACGCAATTTATTTGTTAAATAAAATGCACAAAAGCTGGAATTAGAACCAGGCCTTTATTTATAGTATTTAATTAGTAGAGTTTTATTGTTTAGTATGAACCTTTGTTTTAATCTGTTTGTTAAATGCATTTTAACCCTTAGTAATCACAAGTAGGTTCAAATGACCCAGTGAAGTTGTTTTCTCACAAAATCTTTGGAAAGAAAAGTCATTTCATATTCCAGGGATTCCTGGTCTCTTAGTTTAGTTTTACATGTGTAGAATAAGTCCAGAGTGTACCCTGGCTCTGCTCATGAGGAGCTGGGACAGGCCTCAAGTGACCTGTGACCCTAGTGAGGATAAAGCATGTTCTGAAAATGAGTGAATGTGTTTAATGACAATAAAGCCATTCTATTCTATTCTATTCTATTCTATTCTATTCCTCAAAAATCATGTTATTGACATTATGAAATATACGTCTTTAACTTAAATTATATAGATTTTATGAAGTTGTAGTTCTTGTATTACTGCCACAAGCTGTCATATGTGGGTCAAAATGACCAGCATTCATTTTCAGACACTTCCAGCAAGGATGTTATAGATGTGCTTAATGATTTTTTTTTCTCTTGTGGAGGATATTAAAACACACACACACACACACATATGTATTTTTATAGCTTCAGCGATAAAGTCACACTATCAATGACAAAAACATAGTGGATATGACCCAAAGTTTATGTTAACGTACTCATCTAATTTGCATATTGTGACATCATGGGCCAGTGGCCATATTGGATTGGATAACTTTTAGTAAAACTTAACTTTGAACATATTCACATGGAAGGTTTGATTGTTTTATCGTATCCTTAAAATAAATGAACTAAAATATTATAGAAAGTAAAATGTAATGTTTCACTTTCACTCTCACTAATCATCTGATCCTCATCCGTGTCAGAATCAGAGTAAATATATAATAAACGTCTCAACATGTTGCACCTTTCAAACTGGATTTTCTTCTTCCCTTTGATTAGAAACACGCCCTGAAATGGTCTTAGGATGGAAGGGGCACATGTCCGCCATCTATTGGTGGGAGGTCTTAGCTATGGTTTCAATAAATGAAGCGGTTTGTCGCATTATTGCAACTTAAATCGTGGTCTTATCGAGGTTATTACAGCGGTTGCGTCAGTGCATTGATGATCATAAAGACACCTGAGTGAACATCCTGTGTTATGTAACTGTCTGAGCTCTGCTGACTCCGGCCTCAGGGGATTGGACGATTAATCTGACACCGTCCAATCAGGGCCAAGGTTTCCTCCTCGTTTACCATGATTGATTGACAGGTGTCGTACGTTCTGTTCATCAATGGATAACAGATGAATGATGTTATGTAACGGATCTCAGTCATGGTTAGTTCCAGTTAATACTCTACGGACTGATGAGGTGACGGTGGACAGAGGACACCTCAGGCAGAACTGTTGGACGTCTGTCCATCCGTCTTTGTTCCATTCACCCATTCATCTAAACATGCATTGTTCCTTCCATCAACACGCTGAGCGTCCATCCAAACATACATCTGTCCATGTGTCTGTCCATATGTCCATCTGCAGCCCAACGCCTCAATGGAAATGGATGAAAAGTGTGTTTTTAATTTTACTTTCACGTCGTTTCCAACATATTATTCATTAACTTAAAGAACAAAATGTTAAGGTGCGCCTTCCATCAATCTGTTCTATAAAAACTTCTCATAGGCTTGAGTTTTTAGGTCTTTATTTAAATTTAATCATTGTATTTGTGGGTTTATGAGAAGAAAAGTCTGACCTCTGAAAGTGTCACCAAACTGAAGAACATATATTTTACATCAGTCCATGTTCGTCTGATGATGTCGTCTCTAAAACATTTTCTTCGTTCGCAGTTTTTCAGTCACTTTATTTTTTTACTTGAATATTCTGGGCCATCTGACGGTGTCACCAGGGGTTTTATAAACTTTTTAATGTATTTATTTATTTACATTTGATGTTATTTTACTTCCCTGTCTTTTGTGTTGATGTCTGAATACTAACTATGTTGTATTTGCAGCTGAGGTCAGCGCCCTTCAGCCCGGCGTGCTGCTACTGCAGGACGTGTTTGCCGTAAAAGTGAAACGGCGGCGGTCGGCGGGTCAGCAGTCTGGGGGTCCGGTTCTGGGCCTGGCTCTGTTCTGCTCCAGGAGGAAGGGGAGGAGGCTCGAGGAGGAAACCCTGCACCTGCACAACGCCTCAGCAGAACACACCCACATCTGGTACAACAGGCTGAAGGAGATACTCACAGGTAAACACAACCGGAACCAGAACCGTCATACACCCGGTCAACCGGTGGATGATGGTGTTTGTTCCATAAGAGCTGAGCTCGGTGGAAACATGAGTCACTGCTGCTTTAAGATGATTAAACGCACACTGATGAGTAATGACAGTGTTATTATCCATGTTATGTAACAGCAATGTTAAACTCGTGTGGGTTCAGGTCCAACATAGTGGATCAGAACCAGTAAAATAATACCAGCGAAAGAAATGAAGTTGTATAATGAAATTTGGAAAATATTCCCCTTAACAATAAATAACCAAAAATAAAATGTGCACTCAGTTAAAATTCAAGCATTAAACCAGGGGGGTCAAACATGTGGCCCGGGGGCCAAACGCAGCCCGCCAAAGGTTCAAATCTGGCCCTTATACTTAAGATAATCACAAAAATTTAGTTCAGGTTCCATGTACAGATCAGTAAAATATGATCCTAATAACCTTTAAATACTCACGACTTCAAATGTTTCTCTTTGTAAATGTAAATATTTTCCTGTATTTACACTCAAATAAACTATAATTTCAAACAAACAAAAAAAAGTAAATAACCTAAATATGAACAACCTGAAATATCTTAAGGGAAGTGTAGTTTTACCAGTATTCTGCCTGTTATTAAATATTTTATGTATTTGTAGACTCACTGTGATCTGTACGTTAATATTGTTAAAATTTGACTTATTTTTCTTAAGAAATTTTAGGTTGTTCACGTCATTCACGTTGTTTTAAAAATGGTTTATAGATGTAAACATTTTCATCATGTAAGGAAAGCTTGGAGTTGACATTAATTTATATATAATTATGTTATTATCGTAGCGGTCCAGCCCACTTTGGACCAAATTTAGCTGAATTTGGCCCCTGAACTGAAATGAGTTTGACACCTCTGCATTAAACACACTGAGGTTTTTATCCTCGTCGTTGGTAAAAACATATCTGATGTAGTCGTTGTCATAGCTGAGTTTCTTCATGATGTGAAGAGAAACTTTTGGTTCATCTTTCATGCTCTGATATTTCTGGTCAGTCAGAATTTCAGTGTAAGCCTATGGAAGCTTTTTTTTTTTTTTTTTTTTTTTTTTTAAGGCACCCCTAGTGGTCATTAACGGTACTACGGCTTTTGGAAACTTGGATTTCTTTTATATTCTGAGGTTTTTGTTTGGATAAATGTCAGTTACTCATCATTATCTTCAGCCCTGTTGACCTCCACCTTCCATCCACCTACAGCACTCGACTCTAATTCCATTGTTTTATCATTAGACGGTTGTCATGGTGACAGGCTGTCATCCATCAGTTTAATGAGTTTAATGAGGCGGGCCACAGTTACATCAGAAGGAAGCGCTAATCTGCCAATCCGCCGGAACAAAGACTCTCAGATTAAAGCCGCGGCAGAACTCAGGAACACGTCGTCAGCAGCCGAATCATGTCGTCTGCCGCTCAGATTAACTCACCCACAATGTGCACGGACACGTGCGAGCGTCGCCGTTGCCACGGAAACCACGTGGCGGGATCAACGAATGATGGGGGGCCCGGTGGAGGTGTCAAAACAAACCTGGAAGAACAGAAAGATGTGAAGTTAAAGGCACTTAAGAGATAAAAGTAAGGGTTCATTTTACTGAATCCGTCAGCGGTTAATGTCAGAAAATGAATAAAAAATGAGGAAAACGTGCCATTTTCAGACGTTTGGTTTCGTCTCCTCAGATCTGCTTCACATCACATTCATATTTTCTCTTGAGAACTAATGAGAACTTGTTGTTTTCTTCTATTTTCATTCAGGACCAAAAATCTGATTTAAAAAAATACACCAATTTCAACTCATGAAAACTTTTATCATGGTAATATTTTTTTTAACAACATAAAAACACTGAGATTAAAATGACATTTATTTGATTATTAAACTGTTTCCTGTAAATATTTATTCACTAAATTGAATTATCCTGTTAAAGTGTTTTTCCTAAACTTCATTAACCCTGGAACTGGTTTTACTTAGTGTTATCTTATGTGTTTCTTGGTTCTTCACCATGAACGCAGACGGGGAAACACAGCGATAGAAGTTACATTTCTTTATATATACAATAAACAGGATGTTTATCAGATACAACAGGATAAAATGATGTAGAATAGTTGATGAAAACTATGTAAAAATAGAAGAAAATGACAAAATAAAATGTAAAAAAAGATTCAACAAGATAAAAATGTTCACGTTGATGTTTAAAATCGTACATTTGAGTGTTTATTTTGTTCATTATGTTCAGTTTTTTGTTAATATTGTTGCTATTTTATTAATTTTATTGTTTATTTTGTTAACTGTGTTTGTTTTTGTTGTTTTATTTAGTTAGTTTTTGTTGCTTATTTGTTATTTATGTTTCTTTTGTTAGTTTTTTTTTGCTTTTGTTCGGCTTTTGTATACTTTTGTTGTCATTTTGTTCATTTCATTGTTTATTTTGTGAATTGTGTTCAGTTTTGTTGAATTAATTTATTTTTTGACAATGTTTAATTTGTTCATTTGTTTATTTAATTTATTTCTGTTTATTCTACTTGTTTTTTTTTACTTTTTGATTTGCTTATTTAAATCATGTTCTTTATTTTGTACATTTTTGTTCTTTTTTTAATGTCTAATACAAAATAATACTGTTCTATCAGATTAGAGTGACTCAATTTTAATTCAAGTGGAAGAATGTTCCAACTTTAGTTTATAAAAGTTGACTTTATTAAAACCTATGGAGGAAAAACATCAGATATAAAAGTGTAAGGAGAGAAAAAGAAAAAAACATGACATAAAAAATGAAAACAATTTAACAAAAAAAAAGAAAATGATGCAACAAGATGCAAAAATATATGTAAAAGATCTAAAATATAACAAAATGAAAACAATGAAAAAGACTTAAAATGAAAATGATGTAAGAAAATGAAAATGTAAAAGATGAAGAGTCAGTGAACATGTGGTCATTATGACATCATCCCCGTCGTCCCCGTCTCAGGACCACTTTAATAAAGTTCTGGACGTTCCCAGACGCCGGTTTCCCAGGTGCTGCATGGTGGGCGGGGCCTAGCTGACACTTAAACACACAATGGAAATGTTCGGACGCTGGACGTTGGGATTTAACCCTCCGTTCCAAAAAAAAAAGACTCTCATTTCCATTCTCCCTCCTCACTCCGTCTCCAGGTGACGTCGTCTCAAACAGAGACATTACAGCCTCGGAGGTCAGAGGTCGCACCGTCTCCCCGTCACCATGGCATCGGCCTGACACGTTATCGCCGGTCACCTGTCTGTCCGTCCGTCCGTCTGCCCGTCAAACCAGATTACCCACGAGGCCCTGCAGCCGAGTCACAACTTCTTTAAGTGTGTGTCTGCCGCGTCGACACACTCGTGCATAAAGGCTTCGGGGTCGTGTGTCAGCTCTCGTGGTCACACTACGCGTCAAACTGCGATGGCTTTTGTGACTTTACTCGCCGTGTGTGTGCGCGCGGACATTAAGCCTATTTTCCAGCTAGAGGTCAGCGTGAAAAGCATATTGTTGTGTGATTCTGCGTCGCCGTTTATTAACCTTCGGACGGCGTACAATGGTGAGCCTAGTGCAGACACTTCCTGTTTCCAGCACTATTCTGTGGCGGCGGCTGAGCGCGGCAGCTGCAGAACGCCGCTCGCCGCCTGAATGGCAGTCAGCGCCACAAAAGGCCGACAGCGAGCGCAGTCAGACGGCGAGGTGCATTGACCGCAGTTGTTTAACAACACAACGGACTGACAAGACGTCAGGTGCCACCACGGCTCCGCCCCCCCCCCCCCCCACACCCCAACGTCCACTCACTGCTATACATACATTGTTTGTTTTTTTGGGGGGGAAAACGGGACGCATTTAAGAGCAGACAGTCGGGTGACGTAAGGGAAAGACACAACACATACAAGAGCAAACGTTGGCCATTTTAACCGAAATCGTGCGTTCGTTGTCGTTACCATGACATTTGCCGCCTCGTTGGAACCTGCACGTGACCTAATGTGACCCTGAACCAGACTTTGACCAACACATTATGACCATTAATGTTAAAGAAAATGGACTAAATACACATTAAATCATAAAATCTGATTTAAAGGTAGGATAGGAGATTTTTTTTTTTTTTTTTACTATGTTGTTTAAAATCACCTTCACATCCAGATCGCAACCAATTAATTAAACGCTCTTACACAAAAATTAAACATTTTTGTCACCTTGTGGAACGGACAGGACTGAAAAAACACCATCCAATCATTTTAACCGACCCTTCGAAATGATTGAATGGTGATATGTCAATCAAACTCAACTGTCATTTGTCCCTCCCCCCTCTTTGTGCGTGAATCATGTGTTCTCTGTGTTCCAGAGCCAGAGCTTTTTTATTTTTTTAACTGTTTTCATGCAGTTATATTTTATTGCCATTTTTGTTTTTAATTTGTTTCTGTCGTTATCGTTTTGTTACTTTTTCTCTTTCTTATTTTTTTAACGTAATTTTTGTTTTATTACGTCTTTATGAATAATTGAAATCTATAAATAAACATCTGGTTCCTTCAACTTTCACTCAGGACAAAAATCAGACCTTAAACTGATGATGATCTGTCATTATTTGTGATGTTTATCGATATGGACTGATGTGAACGTCGTGCTGACGGTAACCTTACAGCCGTATCGTCCGCCTCCGTTGGCGTCCGTGCGTTTCCCGTGTGTCCTCAGGTGTAGATCAGTGTTTCAGACGCGGTTCGTTGATGCGACACCGCTTCGCTTCATCCCTCAGGAGATGATGTCACTGCATTTGTTGATGTTTCATAGGGAAGAAAAGCCCGTGAATAGATGTAGATGGACAGATCAAATGTCCATCGCAGCTCCTCGCGGCCTCGGCCGGCGGCCCGTTGCTATGGCGCCGCTAAAACGTTACCATGGTAAACAATCCCAGTGTTGTCAAGTGTTGAGTTTCTGAGCAAGGGAAGCTGCTGGATGTGGAAGATAAAAGCAGATAAGATACAGACCGTGTTAAAGTCAGAGAACAGAGTTATTTATCACAGGATTTTAATGTCAAATTAAAATAAAACCACTTATTAGGAGTTAATGCGTAACACAGACCTGGACGAACACGGACCAATGAACACCGAAACTGAAACTGAACCAGGAAACGCACATGGGAATATGAAATAAAGACAAAAACAAAGACATTTATTATAATTCAGTGTGATCCAGGACCTGGAGGTGCAGCCAAAAAAGTTTTATATATGAAACAAACCAGATGTTTGAAGATACAGTAGGACAGTATGACGCAGAAGTCAAATGATGAAAATTACTTAAAAAAAAGTGTGAAAAACAAGAAAATTACATAAAAAATACAATAAAAAGAAGATTATTTAAAACACACCAGACAAAATTATGTAAGATAAAGTTAAAATGACACATAAGACAATGGACAAAATTAAGTTCATTTAGATTTTTTTTTATATTATGTTTATTATACATATATATATTTAGAATTTTTGTTCGTGTTTTTGGTAAAGATTTTCTCACTTCTTGCAAAGTTCTCTTAATTTTTTTATGATGTCCTGTATTAAATTGTATTTATTTTTATGAGTTTTGATAATTATTTATTTTTGTTCCATTTTTTTTGCTAATTTTCTTTATTTATTTACATTTTGTTTAGTTAATTTTTGTAGATTTTTCACTATTTTTTTTTTGCTTATTTTGTTTATTGTGTTATTGATTTTCATTTTTTTTTACCAGTTTTATTCAAATTGCTGATTATTTTCTTGAATATTCTCACAAATAAACCCAAGCAAAATTTGATCTTTTCTTTCATTTCTTTCTTTCTTTCTTTCTTTCATTTTTGTTCAATTTGTTCAATATATCATTTATTTCTTATTCTTTTTACTTGATTATTTTTGCTCAATTTCATTAATTTGTGGGGAAAAAAAGAAGGAAAAGGACATATTTGCTTATTTAGTCACACAGTGTTCAATAAAAGAAGTAAAATTACATTAAATTATGTTACATTTGGCTGACGCTTTTATCCAAAGCAACTTACAAGGTTATAGACATGTATAGTGTAAAGGGCTTTGCCCAAGGGCCCACCTGGGATTTGAACTGGCAACCTGGAAAAAAAAAATGGGAAAAATAAAAACTAACATAAATATATAGAAATATAAAATAAAATAAAAACCTGCCATTTAAAAAAACAAGTATTATATGTCATAGCCACCTGTCAGGATGCATTGTGGGTAATGTAGGCCACATGTTTTGACAGAAAATAAGTGAATCAACAGGTTGTTGTTAGCTCCGGGTTAGCGTTAAAATATGGATGAAAAAAAAAAACAGTCCATGTTAAACCACATTTCTGTCCTCATCATCATCATCATCATCATCATCGTCATTATTGTCATCCTCCTGGGGTCACTTTTTATCATATTATTATATAGTTTTCGGTCAAACAGCTGCTTCACGCTGTGACCGGAGGTAAAATGTACTGAAGTGTGTGACAGTAAACGTCCTGACAATGACCCACAGAGACAGAGACACTCGGTGCGTTGCTATGGAAACGCATAGTGACTTCAGGAACAGTAGTTAATATGTAACACACACCTGGACAAACACCGACTGATGAACCCCGAAACTAAAACTAAAGCAGAAAACATTATGAACCAGGAGGAAGAGCTGAAAAGTTTGAACATTTACACGTCAAACAAACCAGACGTTAAAGATACAAAAGAACAAGAGGATAAAGACGTGAGAAATGATGAAAACTGTGTAAAAAAAACCAAAACAAGAACAACGGCATAAGAGACGGAGCAAACAATTTTAATTACATAAGACAAAAAAATATATATAAAATAAATAAGTGACATAATTTTGTTCCTGTGTTTTTTTTGTTCATTTTTTACTCATTTTTGTTCATATTTTTTCATATTTAGTTTGTTTTGTTAATTATTATGTTCATTTTCTGTCCATTTTCATTAAGTTTGATGATTATTTTGTTCATTTTTGTCAAATTTTGTTCATACACGTTTGTTTATTTTTGTTCATTTCATTTATATTATTGATTTGATGATTATGTTCAGTTTCTTGACCATTTCCTATGTTTTTTGCTTTGTTTTTACAATTTTGCTATTTTTTCCCCCCTTTATTAGCATTTTGTTGCTTATTTTGTTTAATTAGTTCATTTTTGTTCATTATATTTGTTTTGTAATTTATTTATTTATTGCTTATTTTGTTCATTGTATTATTTATTTTGTTTTGTAAACTTCGTAAACACTGTTTTGGTTTGGTTAATTTTGTTTCTTTCTGTTCATTTTGTTAATTTGATGATTTTGTATTTAATTTAATTTTAATTTTCTTTTTTATTTTGTTGAAAAGAATGGAATTATGTTTCAGTAATTGTGATGATTTTCTTGTTTGTTTTGTTAATTTCTTTAAAATTATTAGAACATTTTCTTCATCTTTTAATAATCCTAAAAAGATTTTGTACATTTTTGTTGAAAATAATGTAAAACAGATGAAAATGAGTTCACAGCTGCTAAAATTTGACAACAATGTAAAGAAGTCACAGGATGTACACACACCTGCAGTGTCTGAATTCTTGCTGGTTCTAAACTCAGCTTGAGTCATATAAGTGGAACATCTGTATCATCAGGTCCAAGTCTGAGGAACCTGGACTAAAGGTTTCTAACGGATCTGAGGATGAGGATCCTCAGTGGGGTCCTCAGTCCTTGGAGGGCGGGGCCAAGGAGGGGGGCCCAGTGTGTGGGGTCACTAACGGGGCGGGGTCCCGGCCTTCAGGGACCAGATTAGGGCTCAGATGTGGATAATGGAGCAGTGTGAGTCTGTCGGTGTGTATTGATCCGAGCCGGGGGGGTCCGGGGGGGTTTATAATGTGTCTCTAAATCTGCCTAATGATCGGCCGCTCTGCATGTTTTTCAGTTCATAGTCGATACGTGAAACCACACACTGACAAAACGCCAACCGTCAGCCACA
>JAPSES010083099.1:0-20398 GCA_029822895.1 Maxillicosta whitleyi | reverse complement strand
TAAACATCAAGTGGTGGTGTTACAGAGGAGCAGCGAGATGGAGTGAGGGGACGGTGGTGTGTGTGCGTGTGTGTGTGAACCTCCACCTCACAGCTGGAAGGGTCTGGGTTCTGATCCACATCAGGACCTTGATCTTCAACAGGTTCTACAGGTTTAGTGAGACCTACTTCAATCACACATGTGATTCTGATGAGTCCAGGACCTGGTCCAGAGGTTTTGGAAGCAGTGGAGGTCGGTGGTGTCCAGACCAAACCCAACGCCAACATTCACTTCATGGTTCTGACAAAGAAACATCAACATGTCAATGAAAACACTGGGATCTGCTCTGAACCATCAACAGTTCATAGAAAAGGTTGGCTGTAGGTACCGGGTTAGCTTAGCTTCATATTAGCTTAGCTGCAGAACAGCTTAGCTCCATACCTTAGACACTAGTGGTGAATGTCAGCCTACATCCAGGATGACACAAACATCACCTGAAGAAAAGTCACATAGAAGAACTTTTACATCCCAGTTTGACTCAGAGGAGGTAGAAGAAAAGTTCATTTACTAAAAACCTTCATGGACCTGATTCCACATTATCGTCAGTTACTGTTATAGTTCAACTATTATCTACGATCAGGTGCAGGTTTGTCTTATGGAAGAGCAGAATCTGGATTATTTTGTCTTAATTTAGTTCTTTAATATGAGAATAAATGAGGTTCCAGTCATTCATGTTCTGACAGATCAGATAATCCTCGGTTCGTCTCTAACTTCCACCTCAGAAATAGTCCTTTAAGCAGCTTTTAGCGAATTAGTCTGATTCATTAACATAAATACAATCAATGATCTAAAACCACAAACTCACTGATGTTTAGTTTTTCCAAAAGAAGAATCAAAATGTGACAGTGACTCAGACCATATTTAATGAGAAACTTTAGATGGTTTTAGATGTTTTAAGTGACCCTCACACATGGTTGAAGACCTGAGTTCACAGAAAATATGTCAATAAAAACTACAGACACTGGGTCTTAATGCACAATTCAGATTTTTTTTTTTTGGTGAAATCTGATTTTTTTGTGTGTGTGCTTGTTCATATTAGACATTAAATGCGACTTCTATCAGTTTTGAGTATGAACTGAATGCGAGCCTGAAGTGACCCACATGTGCAAAAGAGGTCATGATGTAATATGTGACAGCGCAGGCACATACTGTGTTTATTTTGGTTTTAATATGTTTTTCCTGCCGCTCCTCCTCCTGGGATGTGGAATTGTGACGTTTGCCGCATTTTAATGGTGTAAAGATCAGGTAAATGTGACCTGACCGTTAAAATTGACTTGTATTGCAAATTATCAGATACGTATCAGATTTAGGACCACATATGAAAGTGGACAGGGTCGGATTTAAAAAAAAAAAAATCTGATTTGTACTGTTCAAACTGTCTTTAACATATTGTATACAGATCACATACGAGCAAAAAACAAACAAACAAAAACAGATTTGGGCCACATTTGCCTACAGTCTGAGCGTAGCCTAATATTTGTAGATATGAGTGAATCCAGTCTTTAAAGGGATAGTTGTGTATTTTTGACATGAATCTGTATTTCATCCCTTATCAGTGTAGTACATCCACACTGACTTACCCCCAACAGTGTCCTGTGAGCCCAGTTCTGGTCCGGTTTTGGTCGAAATGAAAGTAGTCCGGTAAGTTTTGCGGGGGTCACTAAAATACAACAACATTTTTCTTCTAAAAACAGTAAATAAATAATAAGTAAATGTAAATAAAATAAATAAATAGTCACACCTCCTAATCACTTGGCCCTACTTTCTCTCATTTCCTATCAGTGTGCTGTCACTGCTGCGCACTAATCAACAACTTTTTTCAGCAGTTAAACAGGTAGACTAGCTGTCATCTTGCGGCAGCGCGGAGGGATACGAAGAGAGAGAAAGTAGGGCCAAGTGATTATGATGTGTGACTTTTCGTGGACATTGGTATGTGATGTACATAAATCACTGTTTTTAACACATGCTATTTTTAGAAGAAAAATATTTTATTTTAGTGACCCCTGCAAACTTGCCGGACTACTTTCGTTTCGACCAAAACTGGACCAGAACTGGGCTCACAGGACACTGTCAGGGGTAAGTCAGTGTGGATGTACTACAATGATAAGGAATGAAATGAAGATTCATGTCAAAAATACACAACTATCCCTTTAATGGTGACACTAATGTCATTTCTACTGTTGGATGTCATCTTAATGTGAATCATATTTGGGTCTTTCAATAAAACTGGGTTTATTTTGGGATCTGGCACTTTTACAGCTTTCTACACCCAATAATAAAAAAGAAATTTAGACATATTTACCCCGCAGGATGTACCTAACAATGACCTTGGATAAATGCAAGTCATCCCAAAATTAATGAATTTTTAAAAACATATTGGGACCAAACCTACTTATGTGTCAGTGCAAAACATGGCTTGAAATGGTCTCATATAGTGCTTAAATAAAGATACTGTGTTAAATTTGATGATCCTAGTGGGGTTTTTTTTTTATCCAGACATGTAGGTTTTTCATGAATCTCAGTCTCATGTCTAGTTCCATGTGTATCCCATCAGGTCCACTTGCGTTACTTGTTGAACCTGCCCAGTTAAACACAAATAAATCAACAGATTTTGCAGCACAGCCATTTTTGTGAAACACTCTGCCATGCATATTTACTTCAATCTCTAAAATATACCTGACAGAATAAAAAGATATTCAAAAAAATAATAGCGTATAATTTTTGTGTCCTTTTTACTGTGTTACCCGCAGATTTTTCTTTGTGCGTCAAATAAAAATATGTTATATCTGAAAAATAGTTTATCTTTTATCTGAGTGAATATTTATTTTTGAAATTGAGCCAAAGTGCTTTAGTCTACACCCAGTCTGCCTCTGTCCTGCTTTTAGGGACCAGTTTCAGAGAAAACCCCATCAGACATGATGAACAAGTGTCTGTGAAAGAAGAGAAACTAACAAAAATATAAACGTCTGTGGACAACATCTGCATCTGATCCAACAGAACCTGAGCTTCCAGAACCACATACTGTTCTGGTTCTGACCACCCTGACCCATAAACCTACTCCTCTGTGTTTGGTTGTAGTTTATGCTGTTGGTGTTTGACGTGGAGCGACACTGCCCCCTTTTAGAAGCACATCGTCATAGAAACAGATGGAAGCAGTGGTTGTACAGGAGGAGAAGCAGCAAATCATCATGAATGTTCAGGTTCATTACAGTCATTAAACCTGGATTTACTGTCATGAAACCTGGTTTTACTGTCATTAAATCTGGATTTATTGTCATTAAATCTGGTTTTACTGTCATTAATCCTGGATTTATTGTCATGAAACCTGGTTTTACTGTCATTAAACCTGGTTTTACTGTCATTAAACCATGTTTTAGTCATTATACCTGATTTTACAGTTATTAAACCTACTTTCACTGTCATTAAATCTGGGTTTACTGTCATGAAATCTACTTTAACTGTCATTAAAACTGGTTTTACAGTCATTAAACCTGGTTTTAATGTCCAAAAGGTTCCATCCATGTTTTTCCACATTTTCGTAAACATATTTAAATCCACAAATTTAATAATTAGTTGTTGGAGTTGAATAATTCTACAAAATATTAAAAGGCTGAATTAGTGAGAATTGATAGTGAATTATTTCTATATTTCATCTCAGTAGTTGATCTAACCTTTTAAGGTTTTATTGATCCTGGTTTATTTATTATTTCTGTGACTTTTTCCTTTTGATGGCAGACGTATGCTCACATGCACAACGTTCTCACCGTTTACTTTGTCTTGTTATTTTCATGTGGAGTTGAACCATCTGGGATTGAAACATTTCGTCCTTTAATATTTCGTTTGAAATCCAGGACTGAATGGAAGTCAAGGCATCACAAAAATGAACGTTTTTTAACTTTTAAACTGAAGGTCACAGCAGCCAAGACCCCGACAAGACCCTGGATTGCACATAATGGAACTGAATCTGCAGATATGGTGAGTTTTAACCCTTTAACCCCTGAGTCACTATTCCAGGTAAAGGTCAGGTTCCAGGTTCAGTCATAAAAGCTGCTGTATGTGCTTGTGTTCTTTTCCTCAAGGGTTTTATTTTATGTCCCCAAAACAGAGGAGCTGTCAGATACATCATTGTGCAACCGTTACCATGGTTACAGTGTTGAATAAAACTGCAATAGTTGATCAATAGTATCAACTTTTTGACCTCAGTTTAGACCATGGATGTATTAGACCTGTTTAATATCCAGAATCCAACATGTTCCAGTTTAATGTTAATTAAACTATCTATCATCAGATCAGACATGAGGTTTGTACCGTCCACGTCCACAAATTCATATCATTAAAAAAAAACCGGGCTCATCATGAGACGAAAACCTTCACAACTCAGCAAATAATCATCAAAAAGAAACACAAGATGGAAGATGGAAATGTGATTTTTATCACTTTACACAAGAAAATATGTAAACGCCACATCTACCAACTCATAAATAGATTAAATGTTTTTAGAAAATGTTTCATAAAATATTAAAGTTGACTGATTAAACGTGATGAAGGTTTGGACAGACGGTGGAAATTAAAATACATGGAGGGGGAAAAAAAAGAAAAAACAAAACAGTTGAAACAAACTTTTTTTTTTGTCTCCACTGACATAATATTAATTATAAACAGGAGGTGTATAATATTTTCTATCATGGTCAGTTTGTGCTTTTATTTTCAGTGTCAGGTTCAATGTCAGATATTTGGATCAGTTGTATTTCAACATGTAATGGGATTGTTGTGATGTTGTGAGTGTGTGTGTGTGTGTGGCCCCTCCCAATGCATCAGGGGCCCCCCACTGGCAGCCGAGGCAGACAGATGTAGGCCTGGGGGAACAGGTGGATGTTGATTGGGTTTCCGTCCAGGCGGATGTCCTCCAGGTTGCGGCGGATGAAGGTGCGGTCGTGGAGGTGACAGAAAGTGTCCTCGTGTAGAGTCTGGATGTTGTTGTTCTGAAAAAAAAAAAAAAAAACACACTTTAATATTCGACTCATTCGGGATTAGTGTTAACGCTTTAACTGAAGCAGCTTTACTTTGGGCGTTTTGGAGCCGTTTCCTGTCATTCAACGTCTGCATCGTTCAATGACAGAAGTTACTGAGGATCATGAATGTTCTTGTACCTGTAGGTGTAAAACTCTGAGGCTCAGAGGCAGCGGCGTTGGAATAGAATCCAGGTTATTGTCCGACAGATAGAGGAACTCCAACCCATTCATGTCCTGCAGCAGGAAAGAAAACTGTAATACACCACAATAACCACAAGATGGAGCTCCACCTCCACCTCAGAACATCCTCTTCATCTGAAACCCATTCAATTGTCTGAGGAATACACACTCTGCACATGTTTAACACGTTTTAAAGCTCTATCCACAGCTGTAAATGATTATCAATACAAAGTTCATCAAGGTTTAAATATGAAACCCACTTACCAAACAGCCTGATCCATTCATTCAATAAATAAATAAATGTTCTTCAAACACCAGTTGGATGCATAAAGATCCACAGTAAACCAGTAAATATGAATTAATAGAACCAGTAAAGTGTTTTATCTCTATAGTAATGGCCTTTACATGGACTCAGCCACTGAAATGATGTTGGGTTTATATCATCAGGACACGTCGGATCATATGTACGTACATCTAAGAACACACTGCAACCTGTAGAACTGACGCAGGTCAAAGGTCAACCAGCACAGGAACTTAACAACATGCAGATGCATTCACTCAGTTTTTAAGACAAATTAAATAGAATTTTTCAGACTTGTCTAAACATGTGCAGGAGTTCAGAGCGTCTCATGAACACAATAAAACAGATGACACTTCCAGACAGTGAAGGAAAAGGATCGTCTCTGGTCAGGACGTGAGTAGAAGAATAAACCCCTACATGGACGTCAGAGATAAAGACCAGAGTAATAGAACAGAACAAAACTAACTCCAACAATGACTTCAGAAACGTCTGCATTCAACCTTTAACAACAGGAATGTGACACCATCCACACATTAAATTAAAGTATATCTTCATCCTCATCCAACTGTCACTGGACGTCACTATATAAGTCCAAACCACAGAACATAGGTGTGGTTCTTAGTTGATAAATGAACCTTCTGGGACCTTCTACAGGAACACCAGTAATCTGAGCCTGTTATTGTCTCCAAACCTTGAAGGCCTCTGAATGCAGCCCTCGACTGATCATTCTGTTGTTGCGTAGGTCGATGCGTTTCATGGAGGTGGGGAGTTCTGGAATGGCCTGCAGGTTGTTGTCCGCCAGTAGAAGGTCCTGTAGCCTCGGCAGAGACAACAGCACATCCTCATCCATCTCTGAGATCTGGTTCCCCGTCAGGTCGATGGAACGGAGCTGATCTGTGGGTGAGATTGGAACGGTGATTAGAAGGTCAGGACTGGACGGCGGAGTCCTCCATGGATGAAGTTCAGAGCTGGTTCCTCACTCAGGTTCAGGAAGTCAGTGTTCTTCATGTGTCTGATGCGGTTGAAACGTCCGTAGAAGTGCGTGGTGTGTTTGGGCAGCGGTGGGATGTAGTCCAGGCCGGTGTCATCACAGTAGACACTCCCACTCAGGCAGACACACAGCAGACAGGTGGGCATACCTGCAAACCACACCCACCTC
This sequence comes from Maxillicosta whitleyi, assembly GCA_029822895.1. Taxonomy (NCBI): domain Eukaryota; kingdom Metazoa; phylum Chordata; class Actinopteri; order Perciformes; family Neosebastidae; genus Maxillicosta; species Maxillicosta whitleyi. The sequence goes on along the minus strand of JAPSES010083099.1, from coordinate 13,707 downwards.
CATCAGCCCGAAGAACTGGAGGAACAGGGCACATGAACAGGCTGAGACTCACCCAGACCCGTCTCCGGACCAAACAGACCCGGACCCCTGAAGTCCAGGGTCACTGGTAACGGGGCCGCCGGAGGGGGGGTCAGCTCCTCTTCTGCTGATGATTGGCTGGATGGTGGGGGCGTGGCTGGTGCTGTAATACCCACCTCCACCTGACCCCCACAGAGACCCCCCACAGAGACAGGTTCAGGCCAGAAGAGAAGAATCAACAGTTCAGAGACAACGACTTTGTACAAACGAAGGAAAGTGGTTCATAGACGTAATTTATATATACGTCATTACAGCTAGTGATAAAAAACAAAAATACACAAAAGTCAAATACTCATCCACAGCCATCATCCTCATTTATCATCTTCATCCTTATCCTCATTCATCATCTTCGTCCTTATCCTCATCCCCATCCATCTTTCTCATCTTCATCCATATTCCTCATTCATCATCCTCATTGATCATCTTCATCATCCTCATCCACGTTCCCCATTCTCATCCATCATTTTCATTCATCATCATCCTTATCCTCATCCAGCATCTTCATCCCCACCAATCTTCCTCGTCTTCATTTATTATTATCTTTATCCCCATCCTCATCCATCTTCCTCATTCTCATCCATCTTCCTCATCATCACCCATCATCCTCATTCATCATCTTCATCCTTATCCATCATCTTCATCCTTATCATCCTCATATATCTTCCTCATCCTTCATCCTAATCCTCATCCTCATCCCTATCGATCTTCCTCATCCTCATTCATCATCTTCATCCTCATCCTGATCTATCACCCATCTTCCTCATCCTCCATCTTCATGAATCAGCTGTGAACCCTGTTTCCTTGTGTCTGTTCTTATCCTCACACTGTTTTTTGGTTTTGTTTTGTTTTTTTTTGTATATTATTTCATGTTGTTCTCCCTTCCTGCCTGAAGATGAGGCTGTTCACCTGTTCCCTGTTTTCCTACTGTGTCTGGATGCTCATTTGACGCTGAATAAATTCACACTAATTTTCAGTTTTTCCCAAGTAATCTGCTTATATTAAGCATTAAGTCTTTTTTTCTTTTCATTTCTTTTCTTTTTTAGGTTTCTACTTGTTAAATGTAGTTTTTCCTTCCACTGTCTCTGAGTGGTTACTCCTGGAGGATTCTGTTGGTGGTTTGGTTTAAGTGTTGGGTTTATTCCAGCTCTAAATGAAAAAGGGTCGTCAGATAACTACTGTTATGATGTGACATGATAAAAATACAATTTCAATGATTGAATGATTGATTGATTCATTTTCTGAATGTGCTGTATACCCATTGAAAGAATCCTCATAAATCCAGGATAAAACCAGCACAGTACTCTGACCCTAATCCAATCCCACATCTGAATGAGAAAATAATGAAAAACCCCTCAGTCTGAATATCCACGTGTTATTATCCTATTGGTATCTGTGTGACTGTACACATGTCCAACCTCATACCTGTTGGACCTGAATCTTATGTGTCCCGTTAGAGTTAATACATTAAAAACTGTTCATTACAGCTCAAAGTGAATCTGGACAAACAGATGAGGTGAAAGATTGAAACAGTAAACAGAATAATGCATCCTTAAAGACCTGGTCATAGAGAACCTCTGAGGAGTCTGAAAAAGGTTCAGATTGAAATGAAAAAGTTGTGTTTTTTATTTTTCTTGTATGTCCTGTACAACTTCACTGTGGACAACCAAAGATTCTCACCCCTCCCCCTTGTCTCTCCCCCTTATCCCTACCCCTTGGCCTTTGTACTTGGCATTACCCCTTGCTCCGTTGCAAAGGGTAGGGGTTGAAACATTCCCCTATGAAATGAGACAACCCTTTGAGACCTGTTCCATTATCAGCAGTCATAAATACCACTATAAACAGATGCAAAAACTTTGTAACTTTGTTTCCATTCCGTTTCTGTTGCATAGGTTTGGGACATCTTACTGTGGCTATCAACTACAAATGCGATCTATAATACATTGAAACAGCATTAAACAGATAATCAAATAATTAAGTTATTTACAAAGAAAAAAAAACATATATTTGTGTGTTTCTTTCACACTGCAGCACTTTTTTTGTTATGTTTACATCCATCTTGCTGATGATTCCAACAGAATTATTGAATATTTCTCATACTCCTCCATCTTTAGTGTGCTCTTAAAGAATCTTGAAGACTTGAAGATGCCCTCCCTCTTAGCCTTTCCCACCCAACTCATCAAGAATTAGAATAGGACACCCCTATCCCTTCATATAAATGCGCAAAATGGAGGGGTAGGGCTTGGGATTAGGCCCAACAGTCACCGACTGGAATCACCAGAACATTTACCCAAACATCCTCAGATCAGACGGACCCTGGTCCTCCTCACCTCTGCGTCCAGATCATCGTAGTCGTAATTGTCTCCGTAAATGTTGATGTCCAGGTTGTCCCACTCCGTCTCAACGTTCAGGTCATAACTCTCCAGGTCAAAGGTCTCATCATCTGGATCAGTGGGAGGGGCCGGCACAGAAGGGAGGTGCCCCAGGAAAACCAGGACAAAGGCCAGCGCCGCCACCCGAGACCATGGAGACATTGTGAAACACTGACACTACCTGGACATTCAGAACCAGAAGAAGAAGAAGAATGAAAGACACCAGAGACAGTTAGAACTAAAACTATTAAGTGCCACCAGATCTGTATTGAAAACCTGACATCAGACCCAGACTCAAACTTAGTTCTATTGTCATTCTGTCAATGGTACATGATAGAATGAAATGCAGTTACCCAGGTCTTGGTTTATAGTTTAAGATAAAGAATAAAATCTAAAAAAGAATATATAAAAGGTAAGTAGGGTAGAACAAAACTAACATAAAAATATACAAAGAATTTTTTTTACGATTAAAAATAATACACGAAAATAATTTATTTTAGTTTTAATCTTTTTAAGATTTATTCTTTGCATTTTTTTTTTTTTTTTTTTTACCAATGTCTGAAAATGATACTTCCTGTTCACAGTTCAATTTTTACGGAGGTGGTGAAATGTGACCTTTGGTTTTGCTGATTGTATAGGTTTTTAATAGTGAAATGAGTTAACATGAGGTAATTAATATTAGCTCAGGTGGAAACAGCAGCCGATGAAGCTAGTTTTACTGCTACGTCTGATTCATTTGTGCTTTGTTTGCCTTTTGTTTATTTTCCATTGAGGTATAAGGTCTCTTCTGCTCTTGCTATAACTTTTGTATATCCATAATTGTTATATATTTTGCTGTTCAATAAGCCTTTTATGCTAATACTAGTAGCATGCTAACAGACTAACTTTGGTTGATTACTGTAATGGTCTCAACATTCTTCACATGTATGATCATGTGATTTGTTCCCATGGATCAGCTGACCGTTGACATGTCTGGTCAGTTTAGCCACTTCTAACTTACAGATATAGACGAAATCAGACAAAAAGTATATGTGTGTTTGTTGTCATCACAGAATGTAGAGAATGAAATACTTCAAGACCTTCATTTAGTTCAGATTTTATCACATGGCATCAACATACAACAAACCAATCAGGAGACAGAGCCTTAGCACCATCATCTGGCCTTTGTGGTTACTCAAGTGTCAGGTTTGTTTGTACAGATGTTGAAGAACGGTCCATTGGTCAGATTCATGTGTCAGATGAAGGCGTTGGACCAGAACACAGACTGGAACCATCAGACCATGGACAAGAACCATCAGAACATGGACAGGAACCATCAGAACACCAAATGTGCCATCTGAGAATCCTGAAGTTGCCATGTTAGTGGTGTAATGATATTTGATCCATCCATCAGGACTATTTACTCTGCAGAAGGAGTGGTTTGTTCAGGGTTCAGGCCTGATTAGAGCTGAAGGATCATTGTTGGCGTTTGGTCAGAACACCAGAGGAATGTTTACTGTGAAAGCTCACGGCCCAGTGTGAATGCTGACCTCGACCCATTCATTCACATCAAGTCTGTGGAAACACAACAGAGGCCACAGGGGCATCGTTCTCCACTAAATAATCCACATTTTAACAGTTTAGGCCAAACAGTTTAAATTGAAAACACATTCACTGCCCATTATTCAAATGTAGGGGAGAGTGGGGTAAGAAGTGCCAGTGGGAACTGGGTTCCCACTGGGTGTCTTTAGCCGGATGATTTTCATCTGAATATTAGACGCCGTCGGGTTTCAAATTCACTAAATGTGCTATATTTGAGTATAATTAGTCTCATTTAACATGTATTTTACCCCCAATACAAACTATATATTATCTTTAATTGTATAAAATCATGTTGTGTCATTCTAGGGTTTGGCATTTAGAATTTAGCTAATATATCATGCATGGTTCAACTCATCTACACATAAATGACTGAATTAGTACATTATGTGTTTGTTTGTTTGTTTGTTTTGTCATTATGCCAAACAAACAACAGAGTGAAAGAATACAACTTCCATGTGGTTTAAAGTTAAAATATAAAACACTCATGCCTTAAAATGTCTGGGGAAGAAAAGACATGAGTTACATGCTTTGTTGAAATCTGTCTTTTTCTTCCTTCTAATGGATCATTTCATTTAGTTGTACTGTTATGTTATTAAAGTAATAAAACATAACATGAACAAAACTCAAACATATTTATTTGTGAACATGAATGATTAACAATGAAGCCCTTAAATGTCAGACATGTGGAGTTATTACTCACACAGACTTAGTGCCTGTTGAACCAGTCGAATAAAGCTCATGGATGGTTCATCTGAACCCAACATGTCACACAAGGAGGCCCCACTCTCCCCTAATCTAACTGAAGAACACTGACTTAATCCTGTAACAACCAGAGTAGAATGGATTCCACAGGAGATTATACCCCACACATAACCCCCCCTCCGCACACACACACACTGGTATGAATTACAGTAAATCTAACCTGAAGCCTCATTTCCATCTAGAACCACAGAAACCACCACGTTACCAGATCATTAAACTGAACAATGAACCTGAACCGATCCCTGAACAAACCCAGAAGTACAGAGATAATGACACGTTCAGGACTCACTGCTCAGGTTCCAACGTCCACTACTGAAGAAAACCTGTGGATGTTCAGCACTTCCACCTCAGACTGGGCTCAGACTGGTCCAAGGCTGGTCCCACAGTGGTCCCAAAGTCCCCAACGGCCCCCACTGCTCACTGGTGGACAAAGCGTCATTATGTGGATGGTGGTTGGGTTTGACACAGAAACAGGCGGGGGTGGACGGGGGTGGACAGAGGGGCGGGTGCAGGTCATTCCAGTGGACGTGGACTCAATGTCACCACCATCTTTCACTCAGACTCACATGCATGACCATCGCACTCACTAACTTCAACAGTAGCTGTTTTTTCTTTGAATATGATGTTGAATTATCAACAACTGCAGAGTCCTAACAAGAATTACAAGTTCATGGGGTTCTGTTTTCTGGTTCTGGTACAAACTGGACCAATCACAGAAAATGAAATCTGTGGCCAATGAAGAGAAGAGAGGACAATGGAAGAATGAAAGGGTCCACAGCGACACCTAGTGGTGTACAGGGATGATAGCAGCACAAACATGTAGGCTAAAGGGTTAAATAAATATTCCTAACATTGCATATAAATTACTGCTGTCAAACGATTAAAAGTTTTAATCAGATTAATCACTTGTGCATCTTCAGCCTGTCTGTCCATGGGAATGGATCTCTCCTTGCTCCATGCCCAGGACATTAATCCATTCCCTTCATCTACTGTTTATTGACTGTTGTTTGTTTAACTCTGTAAAGCCCTGTGAGGTAACCTTGTTGTGATATAGGGCTGTACAAATAAAACTGAATTTAAATTAATCATAGGGTCGCTGTGTATTAACTTCAATTAATCATGATTAAATATCGATCATTTTTAATCTATATTAAACATGTTTCACTTTGAATGAGCGAACAGACTCAAAAAAGAAGAGAATATAGATGAAATCAACATGTTTGTCACAAGCTGGCCGATGCATTACCTGCAGTAGTAGCAGGATCCCAGACTGACATGTGCTTCACATTAATGTGGTATTTTAAAATGGAAGTACTTCGGTGAAAAGAAAACTCATTCCTGCAGAGTTTGTATAATACTTTATGTCAGTCAACTGTTCCATATTGGTTTTTTGGTCCTCATATTTCCATCCAGAGAGCGTCCTCTATTTTTATGGGTTGGTTCTGCTGCCTGTCACCATCTGTTCAAAGTCTGTTTGTTAGGATTAGTCTAGTGTCTGTGATCTCAGGTTCACTTAATTTTAACTAGTATTGTTGAATTATTTAAAATTTCCATTAAGGTGTCATATATTATAAACAGATGTGGACTCTGTGTGTCTCAGGTGTCACATAAAATCTGGAAAGAGTTGACTGCTGTAGTTCGTCATACTTGTGTATTTTTAGTCAAGGAACAGACTCGTGAAAACAACAAGTTGACAGGACATATGTTTTAGGAGATAATAGTAGTTTTGGAATACAATGACCTCCCAAAGGCCATTCACATTGCTATGCTCACAATCATAGAATCATCACTGAAGTGAGTTACCTAGCAACAGATAAACAACAGGGCCATGTTGCCATAGTGCCAAATTGTGCAGAAGCAGACATGCCAGCTGAGAGGTTATTCAACTGAAAATGCCAGTGGAATTTAAAAATAAAGGAATGAACTGGATCAGAGGATCTAGAATCCGTGGTTCTCCACGGGTCAAAGTAATAGTTTATAGTGATGCTGCTTATTTTCTTCCAGTAGTTTTACACATCACATTCTTAAAGGTTAAAGTTCAGATGTTAGTTTGGATTTGTTTCCTGTTGATTTAAGCTTAAACAGTAAGGTCAGTACCTATACACATGCAGGCCCTTATCTTTATTCATTCACCCACTATAACATTTCTCCAAAATACTAACCACATACTAAGTGAAGCCCCCCCAACCCTCCAAGTTTACACAGCATGGATGCCAAAATACCACAGCGATGTGTAAAACCCATTTACAGGACAAACAGAGGACGGAGATGTTAATTCAGTTTATTTTGGTCCACAAGAGGTTTTCAGTCTATGCAACACACACACACACACACACACACACACACACACACACACACACACAATATATAACAATCCTCTTCATTTTTTTCCATGTTGGAATTAAACTCTTACTACTGCAGTACTGCCGACCACTGGGGGGGACAATATTCATAGAAACACGAAGTCACTGATGTTTGTCCAGGATTCATTCTGGTCTCAGTGGTTTTACTTGGACCCTCTAACCACCAATCTGGTCCAGCTGTAGACGTTTCCTCTATTAATCACATCTCAGCTCTGTGCTCTGGTGTATATGTGCTTAAGAGGTTCCATCATTAAGAGTGGCTGTGGCTCAGTTGGTAGAATGAGCTGTCCAATGACCAAAGGGTTGGTGGTTTAAATCCTGGCTCATACTGACATACTCAAGCTCCCAGTGGCAGTGCCTTGCATGGAACATGAGCATAGTAGCCACCTACTGATATGTGTGAATGAGTGAGGCTTTGTAAAGCATTTAGGGTGTAGAAAAGGGCTAAATATGTGTAGTCCATTTACCATCATTAATCAGTTCTGAGTCAGTGAGTTAGCATTAGCTGACCTCTGACCCCTCAGGCTGGTTCTGCCTGTTTTGGTCAAATATGTTCACTTCTTATTCTAAAAAGCCTACTATATAGAAAAGACCAAATCACAAAGCACTAACCTAAAAAGCTCACTTCAAGAATCCATGACGGTTCTTGCATCCAGTAATTACATCCCATAATTATCCAGTTATGACACCCGGAAATTACACCTGATAATTACATCCAGTAATTAGTATCATTAATGACACCCAGTAATTACACCAAATAATTACATCCAGTAATAACATCCAGTAATTACACCTGTTAATTACATCTGGTAATTCCATATATTTCCCATAAAATATCAAACATGTTACAAAGAAGGAGACTGGAGTGTCCTTCTGTCTGATAAAGTTGAAGTCCATGTTTTCTGGCTCCATTGAGAACCCCTCATGTTAACACCGCTAATAACATGGTTTATAAGTGTTGTGGTTTGTGATTGGACCCATGGGGGACTGGATCCGGGAGGAGTCAGGATGGCCTCGCTCTCCAAACAGGGTCTTTTACTGATCCAGAACTAATTCAGCCCAGTGGTTTTATGAGAAAACTTTTATGAGGCTGCAGACTCTGTTTGTACTGGACACACTGATGATACCACAACACAAAGGTTCCACATGGACTCATCACAAAGATGGAAGACAACACTTTCTTAAACCCACTCATGTCTAATGTTTGTCACGGATAAATGAACAAAGAGGATTTAAATAATGTTCATGTTTCACAGATGAATCCAACACATTGAGGATAAGATGAAAACATGAGCATTATGTGACAAGATCCATATCACACATAGGGTCACATATGAATCACAGGCAACAAATACCATCCATCCATCCATCCATCCACCTATCCATCTATCATCCACCTATCCATCTACCTATCATCCATCCATCCATTCCGTTTCATCCGTTTCATCTCCTTCTACCTCAGTCCTTTTACTGTTTTGCTGTTTAACCAGTTAAATTAATTAATCTATGACCATGTATTCACTTGCCCTAGAGTTTGGGGTTCACTTCATCATATCATGTTATTCTCCAGGTTCTTGCCCTGTTCCTGAGGGGTGGGCAGTGGGCGGAGTCTGCAGGTAAACCCACCACCAAATGTTGACAGGATCAGTTTTCTACAGTCGGCATGTCAATCTCACAGGTTTTCCAACCATTAAACCTGTGATTACTAAAGTAGCATTCTGATGTGGTATTATTTAATTTTTATTTTCCTGGATCATATTTTCAGTCAATCTGCATAAATGTCCCACTCACGTTGATCATTAGATCCATGTTTAACACTGTAGTTTCATAATACACCTACACAATGGATCCATTTACATTAAAATCAGTAATTATGTCCAATCACATCAATGATTATTGACAAATGAACCAGAGACATCAGTCCTGGTTGACTGGGCTTTGTGGCGCCCTCCTGTGGTCCTATAAATAAGTGCATGTAAAGAGCCTAACACTGGGACCAGAAGAGGACAGAAGGACAGAGACCAGTCCTAATGTCTCCTCTGGTTATTTGCTCATGTTTGTCATATGAATGTTCCACTTATTTTAGCCCTAATCATAATGGTTCCATACTCATCTAAATGTACCAGTGTAGTTACCTCTGCCAAGGATATACGTTTTGCCGGCGTTTGTCTGTTTCTCTGTTAGCAACATAACTCAAAAAGTTATGGACGGATTTTGATGAAATTTTCGTTAACATCGGGGTCAATTGGGCAAAAAATTTTGTTTCTCAGTATCTTGGTTAATTATTCACCAAACCTAATGAAATTTTCAGGAACAGATGATTAAATTTTGGAGGTGATCCGGATCACTGTCTGGATCCACGGATTTTTTAAAGGATTCTCTATTAGTTATCATTGGCGTTGCTGTGGTAATAACAACAAATGTCCACCAACTCAACTCATGTTTTCTCATATAGTCCATGGACTTTTCTATAGACGTATCTTCAATAGTTATGGAGCTAGATCCTGAAGGAAACCACCATTACGGAAATGTGGATTTGTTCATTTAGCAGCATGTAATACACATTTCTTTGGGTATGTTTCCAGTGTCAAGAATCTAATAAAATGCATAAAAAACAAACTGAAGAAGCTGAAACAGATGAAACTGTAATGGGCAGAATTGTGTTGAGTAAAGGTATCAGACTGTCTGAAAACTCTATTAACATTAAGGTTCACCGTGACCTCAGTTCTGTTTATCCATTAAATGTCTTTGTTTGTGTTTTTCTCAGTTACCTTGGTTACATCGGTTACCTCAGTTGCCTCGGTTACCTCAAGTAAGTAAGGTTTGCTCAATGGCTGGTTGATGGTAATACACGGCTGTGGTGTCTCCCTGAACTGCTGTTCCTGGTGCTTTGGGGTGGGGGAGTGGAATGGGGCCCATGACCCCCACACCACCTGGAACCTCATGTTCCTCCAGGAAAGCCAAAAGCAGGTTCTGAGGAATTCCAGGACTTCGGCCACATGAGGACACGAGCCTCCAAAGACACTGGATGTGGATCAGAGGATGGAGGTCTGCATTTTCCATCGTACCTCAACACAGAAAACAGAGCATTTCCACAAGTAAACACAGAAGCAGGACTGGGACCAGGACCGAGACCAGGCCGCGGACCAGACCAGGATCAGGATAAGGATCAGGATTGGCACCATGACCATGACTTGAACAAAGACCAGGATTGGAACCGGTCCACTGAAACTATGTAAATGTATTTGACATAAACTAACTGTGACAACCACCGCCCACTGTCAGGAAAGAACATACAGACCGTGTGAAGTGAGACCAGGACTAGGATTACGACAAGGACCGAGACCAGGATCAGGACTAGGACAAGGATCAAGAACATTCATTATATGATAATATGACTAGCCAGACTATGACTACTTTTCTGTGGGTTATGTCTGTCTTGACGCTGATTGTGGGTGAAGGGTTTATATATTTATATTCAAGGAACATGAATTTGCTTCATACATGATCCAACTTCTGGTTCCATAAACTGTATATATATCATTTCTAAATCTGGATATTTGAAAAATAAATAAATAAATGAACACATTACATTTGTACTTTTATTAGATCAGTTACTATAAATCTTCATTGGTAGATATTTTTATCTGCATCAGTGTGTGAGCATAAAACAACCTCAAGTTAACCCACATGACACAGCATCAGCATCTGTTCATCATTGTTTAAAAAGCGTTGAGAAACACTGCATTACACAATAGAAAACCATTTCACATAGTAATTTTTTAATTTATTTTGGGGTGCGTTACCACCCCTCCAGCAATACTGCGGTGTGCAGCTGCACATAAGGCACATGCCAGAAACTGCCACTGATGATGACCGTGAACTTTGGAACATTTAGAGCAGGGACGTCGAAGGTTAAATGTTGAAATAAAACCTTTCATTTATCCACTTGATCGTTTTTGTGCGACTCCACCTCTGACCTTTACACAAAAATGTCAAATCAAATATTACATGAAGACCTGTGTCTATAAATAAATCAAATACAATCCCAAATGACAGAAATACTAAGTACTAACCCAAACCAGTACTAACCAGTAAATTGCCTTGTCGAATGTCGACCAATCAGAGTCGTTCCAGAATGTGCAGTTGAACTAAACCACATTCCTTTTTGTTAGCGTGTTGCATTAGTGGTCGTTGAGGCTCAACTCGTCCAAAACCATCAGTGTTTATTTTCCTCCAGTTTCAGTAAAATGAGAGGTTTGTGTGATTGTGTTCGAATCCTGTTTTTATTCTATTATATTTGTTCTTTTTCATGTCTTTCCTTCAGTCAGTCCTGTGCTGATGCTGATACTGACATGTGTGTGTTTGGTGTTTTATCAACTGATTGTAAATATGTGGAGATTTTGATGTAGATCACACATGTCTTTTGGAAATGTGATAAAATAACTGTGTTTTGGGAGGTGGTGTGTGGAGTGCTGCAGCACACAATGGGGTATGTGAGTCCAATGTGTTGTGATGTAATGTATTTGTGTAACTTGTCTGATGAAAATGCAGTGGGAAACAACATAAGGTACTTTTAGTTGCTTGCAAAGAAAAGTTATTACAAGGAACTGGGGGAAAACAGAACCACCAACAAAGGACCAATGGATCACACTTATTGAAGGAATATACAAAATGGAAAAAATAAATACAGTGGTAACCCCGGGTTCCGATGTCCCTGGGTTACATTTTTTTCACCTTACGATGTGGAATACGCAGTTTTTTTCATCCCCACCTTACGACATTTTTCCCGCTTTACGACATCAACAACAATTTCTATCTATTGTACTTAATCGATGATAACAGTACTGACATGAGTCTAATGGATCCAGTTTTCCAGTCTTCCGGAGCCAGGATTATTGATCATCAGTACATTCACCATGTGTTACTGTGTAAAATACTACATGAATGATGTATGAACTGGAATCTGTTGTAAAAAACAAATCAAGAGTAATCAATGAATCAAATGACCCAGAACCATCTGGAGCCACTGATTTGAACAAAATCCTAGACGCAACTGCAGCCAAAACATCTGGGTGCATATCAGTAGAAATCATCGGTCCTTGTCTAGAAAGCAGGAGGTAGAAATACATGTGGATAAGAAGTAAGATGTGGACCTGGTCATAGAAGACTCCTCACATTTAAAGGCAATCTGTCTGGTGTGGCTGAAGGTTAATTTCATGATCAATATTACTTTAATGGATTCCATGAGAAAAACAGCCTCCACCTAAACCCCTGAAGATCCAGGTCATGTTTGGATTCATGTAAACCCATGTTGTAACATTCTAGTGAAATTTCATACTGTCTTCCACTTAATGTTATTGCAGATCATTCATTGATCATTGATTGATTTGTGCGATCTTACTGGTTATGCATCATTTTACCGGATTTTAAGAGAAAGTTCCAGACAAAGCTGTGTCAAGGCTTATTGGGACCTGGAATATATATACCGAAAATTGGCGCGTGATTGAAACCATCGTTTTCATCTATGATGCAGTGACGATGGAATCACCCCCCGAAGACTAAATATCAAGAACCTGATGAGGACCAACAACGCACGGAGGATTATTAAAAAAGCATAGATGGTCCTGTTCAAAGAAAGGATACAATGCATAACGAGTAAGATCAATACGGAAACAGAAAACGACCCGACATTTCACACACACATGGTACCGACAGCACAGCACATGACTGAACACCTTAAAGAGCAACATGAGAAGGAATTTAAGTCAAACAAAAGACAGACATATAGAGAAGCTCTAACTATTCTGTGGGATAAGAGAAAGTAAGGCGGACCACCTCTGGAAAACTGGATGCACAGTTTATCTCAATGCCCACTCACACACACAGAAACCAACATATTAAGGAAAGGACTGAACTATACAATCACACCATACACCAAATACCATACAAGGATGTCTTTGTAACCACATAGTTAGCATGTCAGTCCATACGTACATGACCATGCAAAGAATGTACAAGGAAATTATGTGGCTCCACATAGGGTGTGAACGTTATTAGATAATCAGGTCTTTCTATTGAGGGGTATGTGTGTATATACATGGAGGTGCAGATGTGGGTTGGTGAAAAGATGTAGATATAAACTGGTGTGTATGTATATGTGTACGTCAGTGTATGTGTATGGATGTTTGTAGGGGTGTGTTTATAGATAATCATAATCTTATGTTAGCACTAACAGTCTGAGGACAGGAATGGGGGGTGGGATTGATTAAGCATTGGCCTCTTTCTACTCCCTTTAAAGAGCTCCTTCCACTAAAAAACAATTTGAGTAGCTCTTTTTACAATGTGGTGGGTCACAACAAGCATATATGTACGCTGCACCCCAAGCCATGAAATTCGACCTAAATGAGTTTATTTGTCATTGAAAGTTCAACCTACAGAGAAACAAGCGGTTCAGAGCAGGCCAAAATTATGTATGTCACAATGTCATAAGCCCCGCCCAGAGCCGTGTATGGTACGCCCACAGGCTCATCCCAGAGGAAGAACAGCGGACA
>JAPSES010083073.1:0-25107 GCA_029822895.1 Maxillicosta whitleyi | reverse complement strand
TTTTATTTAGAATTGACTTTCAACATGACATGTCTGTTCTTGGTGTTGGATTTTATCAAATACATTTACCCAAAAATTGCGATCTATACTCCAGTGCGACTTATATATGTCTTTTCCTTCTTTATTATGCATTTTGTGGCTGGTGTGATTTATAATCTGGAGCGATTTATAATCCGGAAAATACGGTAGTAAAACTCAGTGTTGGTACAAACTCATTTAGTGCAGGTTCCACATTCAGACCTTTATCTAAAGTGAGTCCGACCAGTAAAATAAAAACATAATGACTTAAAAATAATGACAGCTTTTATTTCCTATTGTCTTAGTACAATAAAAATTATTAAATTATGAAAATATTTCCATTTATAAACTATCCTTTCATAAAATAGATGTGAATAACATGAAAAAAAGGACATGTCATAAGAAAAATAAGTGCAATTTTAACAATAGTATGCCTCAAATTGTTATTTATACGTGTGTATTACACACAGTTACTCAAACATTTGGTATCAGGCAAAACATTGTTAATATTTTCAAGTTTGGAATTTTTAACTAAAACAAGAACAATTTCTACAATATTATGTTTTGGCATATTGTTAACACACCTTACAGATCACAGTGGATCTGCAAATGCACAAAACCTTTAGTTACAGGTAGAATATTCTCAAAATTGTATTTTCTTTTCTTTTTTGTTTTGTGTTTTTCATATTTGTTCGATATTGGTATTTGAACATCATTGATTGTTTGTACCTTCAGTTTAATTTTTGCATTTCACAAATTCATCCCATGGACCGGATTGGAACATTTAGTGGGCCAGTTTTGGCCCACGGGTCGTGTATTTGACACCCCTTGTCTAAGCTCAGTGTCGCTAAATCCAAACTGTCACAGAGGTAATCTTCATTATTTATTCAGTTTCTTCACATAAATCACACAAAACCAACCTTTTTGTTGCACCCTTTGGCAGTGACAGAATAGTGCAGACTGATGATGTAAGATGCGTTTGTTGAACTGTACAGCCCTAATACAGATGTATCCACACCTTGGGTAGTACAGTATCCTCGAGCTTTTATTCCAGTTTAACAAGAGCTTTTTGGTTCTTTTTATCATCATTACACCACAGACAGACATGAAGGAGGACGGAGTCATCTGAGCGTGCATATGATTCCAGTAGATCTCATTTAATTTAATATACATGACCTCAAAAATTAATTTGGCTTAGAAAGAAACAGAAATAGTGATGTTGTGCATACGTTGTGTGTAAATGCATCTGTGTAGAGTGTGTTTGTGATGTTCTGCCCTGTCCTCAGGCCAGAGGAGGCAGCCCTCCAACTAGGTCAGCGCTAACAGAGCATCAGATGGCTGATGGGAACGAGAAACAGAAAAAGACCAGATAGAAGGATGAGGACTCTCAGTGTTGATGATTCAGTCAGTTTTCCTAAAAATGTGAAAAGAGACAATGAAGAGCTGTGATTGTTCCAGGTTTTGACTCAGTGTTCAACTCGTAAAGCCTATTTTACTGCAAACTAAAAAATGACTCATTGTCACTGTCTCACTGTCATTTTACCTCACAGTGTCACCCCCAGTTTTTATGTGTTTTGTTTTGATTTTTTTTTCCAATATAGAGAGGATTTGTCTGAAGAAGAAAGTCATAATTAGTTTTGTTTGTACGGGATCATTGATGACGTTTAGACGCTCAGATAGTTTAACCACTTTTCCAAATTATAAATATGTGTCTGAACATAGTTTGCAGTAAATTAGGTGCGGCGTTGCATGTAGGGGAGAGGTTGTGGCGTTCCACAGATAGTAGGACAGTCTTGTGTTTTCAGGCATCAATTGCATGTTGAAGCCTCTTCATCCTTCTGTGTGAAGTGTAACCACACTGTCCAACCTTTTCACCAAGTGCGTGACTCGTCTGTTTCCAGTTGCGGTTTCCTGTTGCGTGTATGCACTGACGCAACAGTCAACAGAGGTCGCAATTGAACAGTCGCATATTTTGAGGCACCGAAATAAGGCATCGGAATGCGAAAAAAAAAAAAAAATGTTAAGAAACCAAACCTGCGCTTTATGTTTTGTGGAATTGAATTTGTTGGACAGGGGGTCTACAACAGGTGAACTAACGGGGGTCATTTGAAAGAAGCACTGGTGTTACGGAGTCCTGCACGGGTCCGCTTTACAAACCCACTCATACAGGCATTCTTTAGCCCCACAACCCGACCTGTGATTAAATCCATTGTTTACACAGTAACTCACTTTGAAGGCTTTAGTTTGAGCTCAAACACACACCATCAGTGCTGCTCAGTGTCAATCGTTGGGGCGATGTGAAGCTCACTTACAAAATAAAACAAACCGGTTCCATCCATCAATCTGCTTTTATTTTACCTGTGCCCATACTCCCAAAAATTATTATAATTTTTTCCTGTCCCTTTATGTTTTTGCGGGTTACCCGTCGGACACCTGACCCGGTACAGGACTCTGTGTTGTTGTATTCAGTGTAGTTGTAGTATCCGTAATGTACTGATACAGAACTAGGTTAGATGTGATGATTTTGACCCAAATAGCTGGAACAGGTATCATGACATTGGCTGCGACAAATACACATGTAACTCATTAAACTGCACCAAATAAACCCTTTCTGCTGGTGAGAAAGGATTAGAACTGTGGCTGTGTGTGGGTGCAAACACCTCTGCTCAAAACAAAGCTAATGCACAAGTGTCTAAAGCTTTGAATTGTTTTATGTATATTATTTATACTATATAATAGTACAATACCATCCATCTTATTTGGACCCTCTAATAACTGATCTGGTCCATCTTTAATTTTCCATTTATTAATCAGTTCTTATTAATAAGGCTTTGACATCTGCCAACACAGACTGTCAGGGCTTTGATTTAGTCGAGGACGAACAGGTTAGGTTTTTTGAGAGCCAACTGATCACCTGGACTACCTTTTCTAGTAACAATCGGCAGTCGATTGGTGTGTCTTTACCAACAAAACACACTCTTTTCCACACAGACGGTTTCATTGCAGCTGTGGTTAATACTTTCCAATAACAAGATCTAAAATGAGTCGATGAAGTTTAACATTTTATCAAGTCAGTAGCTAGCAGTTAGTATTATCTAACCTTTAACCCCTCAGGTGCCTGTTGCTCCGCCCTTTTTGTCCAAATATCACTTCAGGCTCCAGAAAGACAATGGGGCGATGATTATATAGATTATATTATATTATATTATAGAGTCCATGAGCTACACTGAAAACAGTTTTTACCAAGTTTTTGATCAAGATGGTAAATGATTAATATCTTAAAAATTCAAAAAATATATGTATTCATAAGTTACATTTTGTTTTACAGTCTCTCCCACACAGTGACACACTTGTCACTTAAACACTGGTATGTGATCAGTACCTTATAACAGTAAATAGTCAAACCCTGGGAATCTGAGTCTATATTAGAACTGAAAAAAACAGATCCATGTATCTACCATCCATGGACACAAGGAATCACTGAATGAGTCCAAAACAAAAATGTGTAAGTGTGTAAAAATAAAAATGAAAATACGTAAATTAGTGTGAAATTGTGCAGTCAGTGGTGACGGTTAATGTTAGTGGACACAAACGTAGTGAGACATGACTGTGTGTGTGTGTGTGTGTGTGTGTGTAGTGGGTGTGTCTACACAGACACACACATGGGTGTCGGTGTGTTTCTTGTCAACCTCGGGCATGAATGAGTTCATACTGACCTACATTATGCTTCAGCACAACATCACTGCAGGGAAATGTAGTATGTGTGTGCTTCCACTCCATACACGTTGTACGTCCACACACTCATATATGTATATAATGTGTGTCTGTATGAATACATTTACTCGTACATGTGGTTACACATATATTGATGCATATGACGCATGCAGTCAAGCAAAAGAACAACTATGTACAATCTGTCTCTGTAAAGTGTGTGTGTGTGTGTGTGTGTGTGTGTGTGTAACACTAACCATGACTGACCTCTGAAGCAGAAACAGATTCAGTCTAACAAATACATCTACCATTTCTACTGGAATTTAATGTAATGTACGTTCTAGAGGTCGACTGTTGATGGATAAAATAATGGTAGTGTTGAAAATGTATGAACTATCGTGTGTGTTTGCTGCTTTATTCTGTTGTTATTCTTATATTGTATTTTTACTGTTTGTCACGCTGCAACTGTTCTACAATTTCCCAGTTTGTTACTCATTTTAGTGTATTACTCTTGA
The DNA here is from genome assembly GCA_029822895.1 of Maxillicosta whitleyi. Classification (NCBI taxonomy): domain Eukaryota; kingdom Metazoa; phylum Chordata; class Actinopteri; order Perciformes; family Neosebastidae; genus Maxillicosta; species Maxillicosta whitleyi. Next base: position 20,863 of record JAPSES010083073.1, on the reverse strand, counting down.
ATCTTTGCATATCTTAGTGTATTTTAGCATATGTTTTTTTTTATTATTAATACTTCAGTGTGTTTATTTAGTCTTTTTTTTATTTATTAAGTTGGTGTAAAATAACTTCAACAGTCACACAGGTAGAGGGGTTCAGGTATGCGCTTTAGCGACTTGAACATCATTAGTCATAAATAAAGGGAAATGTGGTTCAGACCAGTTCAACACAATAACTGTGAGGCCTGTTAGACTGTTACTGGTGTGAATGGAAGGTCTGAAATTTCACCAAAGGCGCCTTGAAAAATGTGTCAAACCTGCAGATGCCTCAACATTATGTATGTTAGATTAATATCACCAAGGTCCTGGTTCAGATCTGGATCTCCTTAAGTGTCTGTGTGGGTGGTTAAATGCAGAGGGACAATAAAAATGAACTTAAACAAGTGTTGGCTGCTCCCAAACACACACTCATTGTCGTCGACGGCTTCCAAATTAAAGTCAGTTCAATCATTTTCAGCTGACCGGCTCAAGGATATGTGTCAAACCAAAAAAAAAACACCCAAAACAACACAACAAACCCGTGTCCTCTGCATGGATCACGATATGTCCTGTCTCTGTGTCTTTAGTCTGCAGACAAAGAGCAAGCGCTGGAGGAGACCAAGAGTTACACCACCCAGTCTCTGGCCAGCGTGGCTTACCTCATCAACACGCTGGCCAACAACGTGCTGCAGATGCTGGACATCCAGGCCTCGCAACTGCGCCGCATGGAGAGCTCCGTCAACCACATTTCACAGGTCGGGAAACAAACCTCTTCAACAGTCAACTGCTGCTTCCTTCGTGCAAAATCTTGATGGTGGAAGATATTTTCTCCCACCAGTAACACCACTTGGATGTGTGAATATCAGACAAATACACCAAAAAAAAAAAAAAAAAAGAATTTGATGTCACCCGCCCACACTGCCTTAGTGTTTAGAAGTGCACAAGCTCTCAAGTACAGACTGAATAAAACAGAAAACATGCTTCCAGCCTCCGGCACAGATAATACAGAGCTTAAGGTGCACGTCTCTCCAGTGAGGTCTGACACTATGTACGTCTTGTAGCTCCAGCATTGTTTGTGTTGGAGGTGTTAAGGGTATTGTCTGTGAAGCACCAAATACACCGAAATTTAGCTCGGTGAATATTAAATCGAACTTGAAAGAGCAGAGTTTTGTAAATGCATGACTGGGTGGGATTTTAGCAGAGTAGAAGTAGGTCACATTAAAGATTAAACATAGACTGTACCTTCCACACCAAAAAAATGTCCACTGCGCTTCTGTAAAAACCTACTTATCCCACCCATAGAGGTCCTTCTAACCACCCAGAGCAAGTAATCTGCTGGAAGTGCTGTTGTTCATACAGTTCATTTTTAACTTTTAAATGTTTTTTTTTTATTTTTTAAATTTCATCAACTTCAGCTGTAAATCATTGTCTTTCTTTCAGCTTTTCCCTTCAGGGGTCGCCACAGCAAATCAGATTCATATATTGATTTGGCAAGTTTATTATGTCCGATGCCCTTCCTGACACAACCCTCTGTACAATGAGGTTTACGCCCCCTTGTGGCTACACGTATTAGGATGTATTGCATAAAGGACCTTTCCCAAGGGGTCACCTGGGTATTCGAACCGCCAATGTTCCGCACCAAAGCCAGTGGCGTAAACCACTAAACTACCCAGTCGCTCTAACTTCAGCTGTAAATGAAAATACCAATAATTGGATTTTTTTTTTTAACCCTTTAAACACCATGTTTGTATCATAAACAAACTATGTTTTCTGACGCAAAACACACAAATGAGTTTTTTTTCCAATATTCTGCATAAAAGTTGTATTATTATTATTTTTTTTTTTTTCATTTTTGTAGCCTGGCCTGTATCAGTGATTAACACCAATGCTGGTTAATATGCATTCTTATTTTTTGTGCTAGGACACTCAGGAGAAGTGTGGTAACAGTCATTTTCCATCGTTTACAATGTGCTGGTTTTAGTGGCTGCGTCAGAATTTTTAAAATTATGCAAAAATGAACAACTTGTGAATTCTAACCTAATACATGCATGTGTTTTTGGTGCATTTCTGTGCATTTTATTGTAGCAGATTATTTTTGAATTCTGGCACATTTTACTTTATTTTAGCTTAGTTTTGGTGCTATTTAGCATGTATTTGAATTTTAATATATTCTTTGTGTATTTTGGTATTTATTTTTTTTATGAACTTCGGTATATGATAACTCAAACATTTATAGGTGAAGATGAGTTTTAGTAGCTTGAATATCAGTCACACAAAAGGAAATGTTTTTTGTATTTTTTTGGTGTATTTTAGTGTACTATTTTTGAATTTTAGCATATTTTAGTGTATTTTAGCTGCATTTTGGTGCGGTTTAGCAGATTGTATTTGTATTTTAACATATTCTTTGTGTATTTTAGTGTATTTTGGCATATTTTTGTGTATTCTGTGTGCATGTTGGTGTATAATATCTCCAATCATTCATGGCTGGAGGGGTTCAGGTATGAGCTTCAGCAGCTTGGGCATCACTGGCACAAACATTAGCCATAACCAAATGGAAATGGTTGTGTAGTGTATTTTTTTTTAGTACATTTTAGTGTATTTTTTGTGAATTTTGGCATATTTTAGTATAATTTTTGTGTTTCTGTATTCAAAGCATGTTAACTTGGTATTTTGGAAGCCAGAAACAAATACACTGCCTTCAAGTTCGCCGGTAAAAGCTGCACCTAAATGCTCAGTAGGTGTGAAGCCGTGATTAAGTCAGGCCTACACAACCCACACATCTCACACTGCAGCTGTGTCGTAACACAACCACATTCCTAGAAAAGAAACTCACACCACAGTAGCCCACATGGCTGTATGTGTTCTCTGCACAGATTCATTATGAAGTCCCAGTTTCAATCCAATGCAACACCAATCACAGACCTTTTATTCACGGACTGTCAGATTCCACAGGCGTCTTTGTGCTGAAAGTACATAAAAGAGTCAAATCTGAGTGTGCACTGGTACAGAGACTTCATTCTCTGCTCAACAAGCCGTATCCTCAGACCTCGGTATAATCAGTATAATCAGAATACTCCGCATGCAGAAATAATGAGATGCTTTTCACTCTGTTATGTCAAGCCAGGCCTGTGATTGCACATCATAATTACCACTTCTGTTCAGTGAGACACAGTCACATCTGTTACGTAGGCGAATCATTTGAACAGCGAGGCTCCTTTTCTGAAGGAGATGACCTGATCTTTTAGCAACCACTTTGCAGTTCATGCTGAAGAATGCAGGCAACAAAGTAGATGCGTAAAATCAGACGTAGTTCCCTAATAAATGCAGAATAGTTCAGTCTATGGATTCGGTTCTGAATCTGATCAAATACTCGTCTACCAGTCCAAAAAATCTACATGTGATCGCACTGTAAACAGTTTTTGTATGTTGTTTGAATGCAAAATGTGATCGATTTGTACATATTTATCTTTTTTTTTATGTGCATTATCACCAGCATCAATACACACCATTTCTATCAAGTCTATGCACAACTGAGAAAAGATGTTGTAGTGTTTAATTTGACTTGAATCCAACTCATTCATCTTCAGAATTCTTGCGCTTATGCCAGTTTTTGATGTTTATTAACGCAAAGTTATGACCTCTGTGTCACTATGATGTTAATAATGATTATAACCGTAATTATAATTAGTTGTTACTAAGAATAATTACTATATATCACCGTGAAGTTATTACAGGAACTGAAAATTATCTTGCAAAATCCACATATTGTGTATTAACAGAATCAAAAACCTTCCTTGTGATGCATTTTTGCAAAATGAAATTTAAAATCAATAAAAACAGTTGATTCCAAAAAAAAAAAAAGGTTTTGATATGCATATTTTAAAAAGCTGTATCTTGGAAATGGTTAGAGATAAAGTCATACTGTAAATGACAAAAATATCAGGTTTGACCCAAAGTTTATGATGGGAGTAAATGTACTCATCTAATTTGCATATTGTGACATCACAAGGTGGCAACTGTATTGGATTGGGTAACTTTTAGTAAAATTGAACTTATTTACATGGAAGTTTTCTTTGTTTGTTTGTTTTTTTGGGGGGGTTGTCTTCTTATCCTTAAAATATATGAACTTAAACATTAGTACAAAGTAAAATGCAATAAGTTTCACTCAGTTTTTATCCAAGCAGCAGAGTAGACACATCTTTCCTTATCTATATAATAAATCACTCAGGATCATACCTTTAAATGGGATTTTCTTCTTCACTTTGAATAGAAACATGCTCTTAAACGGTGTTAGGATTGAAGGGGCACGTGTTCACCATCTATTGGTGGGAGGTGGTAACAAGATTTGACAACTCTATCTGAGGTTACATTACATTTTGGCTCAAGCTTTTATCCAAAGTGAATTACAAGGTATATAGGCATGTATAAAGGGCCTTGCCCAAGGGCCCACCTGGGATTTGAACCGCAACCTTCCGTACCAGTCAGCAGTGTTAACCACTAAGCTATCCAGTCGCTGTTATGGTGTATTTCAGTCAGTTATGTTGATTGTCTCAGTATTGTGACTTTAGCACTTAAAGGGTTTTAATCGTTCAATTAACTTTAAGGGAAATGGTCTCATAATGCACCTTGAAATACAAGCAATTCTTGTCCTCATTGTACACCTAAGTATACATAGACTGTTTACAGACATTAGGATTAGTTTGTGATTATTAAATGAATCTAACGACAGTAGAAGGTAACAAACAGATGCAGCAGGTTTGTCCTGAGCAGAACTACCGACCCATAACCACTTAAACGGCATTGACTGTAAACAGCTAATATTATAGCTAAGACTTTGGGAAACCATCAGATCACACATGACATGTTAACATTTGCCTCCTTTTCACTCATTATTTATCCACATCCATATTATTCACAAAGTCTCTTTCTGTTTATCACTATCACAAACAGCATATTATTAAGTTTTGACACATCTAATTTTTTTTTACACCCCAGCAATGTGTAAAAGCTTCTCTGGAAGATTTTCACACATATAAATTATTGTGATGAGTGTGTGCGGTCATGTCACAAATTAAAGGAAACTTAGTTATTTTTAAAGGATTTGTGATGCTCAGTCAACAACTTGTAAATCACTTTCTGATAAAGACGTCACAGTAGTTTAGTGGTGTTAATGGACCATAATTGACCCACTGTTCAGATGGAGCTGCCGTCATGTGGAGTTAACGAAAAGATAATGGAGGTTGACTGATAAGGGCTGATGCACTATATGGACAAAAGTATGTGTAGTGTCAGAATATAGTTTTTTATTGGGACAAAATCAATACAATACTTGGAACAACCATAAAAACAAAAACAAAAACAAAAAACCCAAAGAAAATGGTGTAAAAAAAAAAAAAAAAAAGCCCAAACACTCTATTTTCATAGTGAGTCAGTCAGTCCCCCCCCCCCCCATTCCTCAGGCGACAGGAGGTGTACTGAGCATGCTCAGATGTCTACGGAAAGAACAAAAGAACAAGGTCTATTCTTTCCACCTGATTTAAAGTTTTTCCCATTGAGCAAATGGTTGAATTTTTATGAATGCTTATAATAAATCATATGTTCAGAATGCTCACCACAGACACGCCAGGGGTTAAAGGGTTAAAATACACTCTTCAGATTAACTCCTTTCTGTTTCCTTTCAGACGGTTGACATCCACAAGGAAAAGGTGGCGAGGCGAGAGATCGGCATCCTGACCACCAATAAGAACACGTGTCGCTCACATAAAATCGTCGCCCCGGCCAATCCAGAGAGGCCCGTGCGTTACATCAGGAAACCCATCGACTACAACGTCCTGGACGACATCGGACACGGTGTCAAGGTGGGAAAAATGATTAGAAAACATTTGGAAGGAACAAGTTGCCTGTAATTGTTGAGTCACCACTAAGGGTCAGTCACTGCTCTGTGAAGCAGCCGTTTGTTGGACAAATAGTTTTATTATTTCACCGGCCCGTGTGTCTTCATCATCGTTAGCAGTTTCTTCAAACATCTTCTCCAATGAAACTATTGGTCAGATTCGTTTAGAATTTTATATGAAGCTTCTTAGAAGTTTGTTCACAGTTTAGAGAATTTTTACTTTTTACATTTTTGACCTTTTCTTTTTTAAACTTTAAAAATTTCCTTTTATTAATAATGGGCCATATTTTCATGGTTAGTGATATTAGTATAGTTACAGTTACTATTGAGCACTGACAGGAAGTTATATATGGACTTTCATTTGGGTCCATGACCTTTGACCCTGAGTGACCTTGAAGGGTCAAACGCAGCATCACTAATCTTTTTTGGATTCTTTTCAAATTTTATTTGTATCTTCCTTGGGACAACGTCTGCAAAGTTTGCTTACAACTTTGAGAAACTTAGATTCTTTAATATTTGATGTATTTTTTGGAAATATTAAATACATTTTCCTTCTAATTGTCCATATTTTGATGGTTTTTAACATGCAAATGGTTATAGATATTAATATACTTCCTATTGATCTACTACTGATCGAAGTCATATATGGACTGTGATTGGATGTTCTCCTCCAGTGGAAGTCCCGCCCACTTCTATTGATATGTTGACCTGTGCCCACCCACACCACAGGCTTGTTATTGTTACTGACTTTTGATAGCTACAGAGCCATTGGTCCTACTTTTCTTTAGCCATGTGGTGTGTTCAGAATGCTCATTTAGAAGTGCTGCTTAACATTTCTCCTGTCTTCACTGTGAGCGACATCCCATCATCCCCTCTGACTTGTTTCTGGCTGTAGCTGTTCAACTCATTGTACTGTTTCTCTGCTCCTGCCTTTTGTTTCCAGTGGCTGATGTTGTATGCATGATGCTGTTGCAGATACTAACCTATCTCCTGTACTTCCTCCTCTTTCCATCGCTTTCATTGCCGTGTTAAGTGGTTGTTAAGGTTCAAGGTAAGAGTACACAAAACACCTGTACTAATAATACATGTGATGTTAAGTTGCTTTTAGGCCTGTAGCTGCTCCCACCGCTGGGATATTTTTAGTGATTGATGTTTTCAGTGTGTTTGTGAATCTTTACCAAACACTGTCCACGGGTTAAAATCAGCAAATGTTAAAACTTCAGGTAAACTGGTCTGAAACTGGTCTGAGGATGATGTCACACTTAACACTTAACTTTTTTGCCACCATTGATGATCCATGAAACATTAGAGATCTCTGTCAGGTGTATGTATTCAATTTATTAAACTGGAAAAAACAGACTTTCATTACAGATGCACTATATGGACAAAAGTGTGTTTGTTTTCTAACAGGGTCTGGGATATCAAACAATGACAGATGTCATAATATAGTTTTATATTATGGGATAACTATCATTGCATTGGTTAATTTGGGTCAAATTCTTATCTTTGCTTCTAAAATGCCTCAGAGATGGTTGTAACTTCATTTCCCTTAAATCCATGACCATGATTTTAAATGTTCTGCATCTAAATTTCTAAAATATTTTTCGTGCTCAGACAGTAAATAATAATTTTCTACATTCTATGGATGTTTATAAACTAAATGGACAGTAGTGAAATGTCCTGTTCATGCTGATTTAAGATATAAACCTAATTTTAGATGTGTAAAAAAAACATCTCTGAGGCATTTTAGAAGCAAAGATAATAATTTAAACGTAAAATGTATCCCAGACCCTGTTAAAAAAGAAACACCTGAATTCAACATTGTTCACATATTGTTTGAATTATCCATCAGTTTGTTCACTTGAGATGCATTAGGTTATGAAACATAATCTCTGCCAATTATGAGACCAAAGAAATCCTAAATGTAATTTTTCTATATGTATGCAACATATTTAAGAAAAAAAACAAACTTTAATTAGAGGTTTGTTGATGTTTATGCTCTGATGTGTTTCATAACAAAAATAAAACACAGACAGGACTTTGGTGTTTCAGTCCTGTTATTCAGTACATCTGATAAATTATTATTATTTTTAGACTTCATCAGTAACGTCTCAGTCCTTCCGTGCTGGTTCTGATGAACTCATTCCATCACAATGCAGTGATCACATAAAAACATATTTCTCACAGGGGTTTTAAATCAGCCCAGGCGTAGTTTACCGCTGAACTATGACTGATGTGCATGGTACAGGGTTTTCCATGGTGTTCAGAGGACTCCCTCTCCATAATGCACATGTGTAAATGATTATAGCTGAGACATTATATTGTTGAAATTGCACTTGTTTTTCTCAAGAAATTTCACATTCCATATATAGTTATTTATGTCTTTTTTATTTGAATAGTTTGTACAGTTTGTTTATTGTTGTTCATGTTATTCACCTCAGAAAAGTTTTAAGTTATTATATGATATACTTTGTTATTATTTTACTGGTCCGACCCACTTTTAGTCACTGAAATAAAATGCCTTGGACATACCCTGACCTAAACCCGCTGGAAAACCAAATAATAATAGTTCGAACCTTTAAGCCAAGCTGACTTAACTGAGCAGGTAAACGTCTGTGTTTCATCTTCATGGATAATACATCTGTTTGTGCAGGTTAACGGACAGCCAAACATGAAGCTCGGCGGCAGTCTGTCCCGGTCGAACCCCCCCACCCAGAAACCACCGAGCCCGCCCAAGGCAGGAAAGGGCATCTTAGGGTATGTACACACAAATACACACCTGTGTCACGTCCCACTTCACTCTTTTCACTTACTGGTCTTTGTTGTGCTGTTTTGTTTTTGTTTTTTTACACTTGAACAGCTGATTGCCTGTTACTCCCATTTGTTATAAATATCAGTGAAAGGCAGGAAAATCTACAGGCCAATAGAAGAGATGGTTAAATAATTTTTTTTTATTTTATTTTCATTGGTTTAAATTGTTTTATAAGAGTAGATGACTCTATAGTTATATAGCAGAGGTGTCAAACATATGGGCCTCAGGCCAAAAGTGGACTGCTACAGGTTCAAATGTGGCCTGCAGGATTCATTTTAGACTTTGCAAAGTTTTTATAATATTCTGCCTGATACTTATTGTTTCATACGTTTATAGATCCACTGCCATCTGTAAGTAATGCACTTTTTTAAATGATAAGTTGAGGCATAATATGGTTAAAATTGTACTCATTTTTCTTGGAGAAATTTAAGGTTTTTGAGGTTATTCACATTTTTTTGGAGAATTTTTTCATTATTTTATATTTTTGCACTAAAACAAAGACAAAAGTTGAATTTGTCATTAGTTACATTCTCTAATGCTATTTATTCAGCCTGCTGGAGGTGGAATTGGACTAAATGTGATGCCTGAACTAAAATGAAATTGACACCTCTGTTATATACAAACAAATGTATTTATACAAAAATTAGAATTATATTATACTGAAATGGATAAATCAATTGGATGACTGTTGAAATTTAGAACTGAAGATCAAATTGTCTGTCAGAAATGTATTTTAAGGTCTAATTTTCCTATAAAGTAAACAGCCAGTGCTATCTGCTGCTGGCATGGATTGTAAGACGGTGAATGGTCTTGTTACACGTTCCATGTGTCACCTGGATGTAAGTCATGTGAGCGTCCTGTCGTCTGATTCCTGTGACCCAGTGTCACCGCATCAGCCTTCTTCCAGATTTGACCTGGCAGAGGGAGATGACATCACACACTGAAAGTCGCAGCTCAGAGGAATAACGTCATGCGTTGTGAAAGCATGTTGTGTTCTCTCTCCTCAAACATCTAGGTCACTCAGAGTCGCTGCTTCTCTCCCACTGCTTATTGAAATTTTAATTTTCCTTCTCATTCTTAAAGTCTCTGGTCTTTTCAGACTCTTTGATTCTCAGAATCCTGCCCCCATGAGCTCAGAGTTGTGCTTCAGGACCTAGAAATTCAGCTTTATTACATCCTAAAGGTTCAGTTTGAAAGATCCAGGGGCTTCTCATCAGGAATTTAATCAGAATCAGAATATTTTATTAATCACAGTGGAAACTATTGTGTCTTACAGTTTGTGTGAGTATAATCAAAAGTAGTAGGAAAATGTCCATCTATCTGTCTGTTGAGAGAGAGAGATTAAAAATAGAACAGATATTCATCATTACGTGTTATCATTGTCACAGGAACAATTTTTTTTTTTACCAGCTCTGTTCTGTTTCGCAGCAAAAACAGTTAATGCAAAGAAGGACTGTATAAAACAAATATCACACATACTGAAAAATGTAAGCAATGCTCGAAAGCATCAAAATATTAAATATACATATACTAGTAGTACTACAAAACTACTAAAAATGCCCCAAAAAACTCTGTTCTATAGATGAGGTAATCTGTATTACTGGAGGGAAGTGGACTCTGTGGGTGTGTCTCAGGCTTCACTCGAAATCTGTAAAGAGCTGACTGCTGCAGTTTTACATTCTTTTGTGTTTTTGGTCAAGGAACAGATTAGTGAAAACAGCAGGTGGATATGTTGGTAATTTTGGAATACATTACATTACATTTATCAGACACTTTTATCCAAAGCCACTTACAATAAGGAACATACGCATAGCATATAACACCTGCAGATACAAGTTGTACAGGAAATATACAGAACAATAGGAGCGACTGTAGACTGGGGTTAGTAGGTTTTTTTTGCACTTTCGCACGGGGTCAGGTAGAGTAAACCCACACATACACACACACCACAGGGTCTACCCCGGGTCTGGGCACCTCAGACATCAGTGCAGTAAATAGTCTTTAAAGAGGACAGTTTACATGCTTCTTGACATTAGCTTTACAATCACGTTGCTATGCCCAGAATTATAGAATCATCATTTAAGTGGGTTACCTAGCAACAGATAAACAATAGGGCCATGTTGCCATGGGGTCAAATGTGCAGAAACAGACATGCCAGCTGAGAGGTTATTCAACTGGAAATGCCAGTGGAATTTACCAAGAAAGTAATCAAGTGGATCAGAGGATCTAGAACCCAACGTTCCCAATGGGTCAACACGCTAGTACACATATATACCAAATATAAATGTTAAACACTGTTAAACACAGCCAGAACAGCAAGCTTTACAATATTTACACGACAAATATTATCAACAAGATGATTTAAAGAAGTGTAGATGAATGTGCAAAAATATAGTTTTGTGTAAATATAATTCTGAGGTCATAAGGTGGGATTAAACAGTCTGATGGTCACAGGCAGGAATGATTCCATGTGTCGTTCAGTGGTGCATTAGTGTGGAATCAGTCTGTCACCGAGCGTGGGTGGGTGGAATTGTCATGTAATGTAATCTTCCAGGTATTTCCCCTGGTTTCTTGAGTCTGTAGATGTTGTGGTTCCAGCAGAGGCTCATGTGATCATGGAAAGAAAATGTGATCTTATTTGAGTAAAAATGTAGACTGACTTTCCTGTAATCTTAGATTATTATAGTTTTCCTCAAGTGTGAAAGGCGTTTGCACACCGGTAGAGTTTTGAGGGTGTTTTCATAAGAAAATCGAATGTTTTTCAATGAAAGGTAGATAATATTACATCATGTCGGGTCATTATTATTACCATATGTGCTAGCTACACCCCATGGATCTTAAAAACAAAAGTCCACTCAAAACCAACTGTAATCATGTGATTTTAGGGTAATTTTCCTTAGAAGACTCTTTGTTTGTCGCTATATTGTATTTGTGGACATGTAACACACACTGAAGTAGAACCTGTGCCTTTAACCCAGCACTGTCTGAACACACAGGAACACACTGCAGACTGGGACTGGGTTCTTTTAAAATGTTCTGTGCATCTTCCGTGGGACAATGAATTTAATTAATTTTGAGCAAATTTTTTGAAATCTTAAAAATGTGCCTTTACTCATAATGGTCCATATTTTGATGGTTTATTACATGTATGTGTTTAGAGATATCAATATAGTTACTATTGAACACCTTGTCCAAAACTAAGAGTTTGGTTCATTTCTTATTTTTTCATGTATCTTCATTTGGATAACATCTACAAAGTTAGCAGTAATGAGAAATTTAGAGTTTTGTATTTGTGACAAAGTTTTGTTTTTGTTTTTATTTATTTATTAGGATCCCCTTTAGCTGATGCAGGACATTGGTTAATCTTCCTGGGGTCATTCCATAACATAGCTTTACTTAAAATAGTCCATGTTTTGATGGTTTATAACATGTAAATGGTTACAGATATATAGATACATATATAATATAGTTCCTATTGATCACTGATAGAAGTCATATATGGACTTTGAATGAGTTCAGTTCTCCTCCAGTCAAAGCCCCGCCCACTTCTATAGTTAGATTGACCTGTATCCAGACCACAGGACTGGAACATAGAACAGAACCTGAGAACCTCACACATTCAGATTGATTCAGATAGAACATGACGCTGACATACAGGGACATTGGAACTATTTTTATTTACAAACTTCATCATGCGTCTCCGTGGTTTTAGCCCAGAACAGACTTTTTCTTTCTCCCTTTTTTGGGGTGGGTCTTATCCGGTGTTAAGGTTTGTCACTGTCATCCACTGTGATGGAGTTTAGATCAGAATTAAAACAAAAAAAAAAAGTTTCTGCAGTTTCTTCTCTCAGTCCAAATCAACAGACTAAATATAAACATAGATGAACCTGACATTGTTTCATATAAAGCACTAGAATCACATCCAGGCCGTGTCCGATGGAATCTGATGAATAATTACAGCTGTCAGTCATTTATTTAACCTCCCTACGTGTCTGAAAAAACCCCAATTAGACAAAACCTGTGTCCAAATCTGCATCACACTGTAGATTTTCTGCATCGTGCATTGAGTAGACACAGAGGTCTCGCATCCTCCCAGACCAGTTGAATCACAATTTGCCCAGCGACGTTGAGAAAACATAAGAAATACAGCTTTAAGGTCTTTTCACACCTGAGGCATGAGAAGAGTCGAACAAAAATGAATATAGTGAACGTGGGTGACATTTATCCACCATGGCTCTGGTGTGTGAAGACCTTTAATATCCCCTCATCCACACTCAGACCTCCTCTAACATGAGCTGGTTTAGAGGCCACCATAGGGGGGTGGGGGGGGGGTACTCATTTGTTTACAAGACACTAAAAAAAAAAAGATCCCACTGATCCTTGAATATTACAGCTGAAGAAATGCAGCGTATTATCATTAATGAGGAGGATTCTGAAAGCGGTTTGTGTCACAACAGAAGGGCACATTGAATCTACAGCAGGGGTGTCAAACATACGGCTTGTGGGCCTAACCCCCCCCCAAAGTGTCCAATCTGGCCCGTGGGATAAAGGGTGTTGAATATGTTTTAGTTCAGGTTCCACTTACAGACCAGTATGACAAGTAAAACAATAACAAAGTAACCTATGAATAATGACAACTGCACATTATCTTGGTTTAATGTGATAAAAGAAGGAAGGATATTTTCTAAACCTACTGGGATGGTACCTGGTCACATCGGCCTCTTCCCTGGACAGCAGAACAGTGCAGCAGGACAGTTATTCTCCAGTTTCTACTAAATCACAGATGTTGATGGTGACTTTTACTGATTCATATCTTTAGACAATTTACATTTTTTTATACACTGTATGCCCAAAACATGTCCAGATGGAGGCTTGTGAATACGCTGCATTCCTTTCCAACTCAATGATTCGAGTCCTCATTTTCAGCAAAAACCTCCACAGCATCAGATCAGCCCATCGGGACATTTTTATGGGAAACACCAGGTTGAAGACAAGCACGAAAACCGACTCAGAATTTAGATGAGATGTGTTTCTTCTCCGAGCTCTGCGTGGTTGCAGTGTTTGTTATATGTAATTACTTTACTGTGCGAGGGGCGCAACCAGGTAGAGCGACACATCAGAGCCAGCTGGCTGGGATTTTACTGGCTGACCATAATGTTCTTTCTGCTTCCTTCTGCTTCCTGTCTGTTCAAAGTCAGACTGTGCGTAACCTGCTGATCAGCCGGCTGTTTCTGTACAATGAATCTTAATTGGGTGGAGGATTGTTTCCCCGATGAACGTGGCACGGTGTCAGACAAGCTGTGAAATGCAAAGACATAAACAGAATCACGAGCATCTATGAATTAACCGTTGAGCACCTGTATTCTATGTGTTAAGTTATAATTTATAGGAGCTTTGACAGACGCTGTGTAGCTCTTGGTTGGACTTAAGCTGTGTCAACACTCAGACTCCTCCTTTCCCTCTGTCAGCGCAAACAAATGTGCAGAAGCAACAAACACACAGTAGTTATTTGGCACGGAGCCGCAGTTAACAGCCGACGTCCTCCTGTCACTGCACAGGCTCAAAAAACAAAACCAAACAGTGCGTCCTCTTCTGTTCCTGTATAGATCTTGTTATATTTCTACCAGGTGTCCATCAAGTCTCTTTACAATTCAACACATTTACTACAAAAGCAAGTGAAGTTATTCTAAAATGAAAAGTAGATCTGGAAGGTTATTTTTGCCTCATTTAATCCACCTGTATGTGGGCACCATTAGGTGTACCGAGCACATGCAGGAAGTCCCGGGTCTTTGTTCCATACACGATATCTTTAGCTTAACCCCGTAGATATAAATCCAGGACAGTGTTATCCGGTGAAGGAGGCATTCAGGGAATTGGACCATCCCTTCCAATCCACCGGTCTGGAAATTTGTTTGTTTTAGAACCCACCAACACACGCAGCACCCAATGAGGTGGTGCATCATCCACCTGGAAAATGGTGGTTGGTTGAAGGCCATCCAGTTGTGTTGCCACGCATGCTGTCTAAAGGTCAAAGGTTATTCAATTGCGTGTGATCCCACAACATGATTAAAAACTCTGACAACCACTGAGTATATAGAACTAATCTGATTAGCATATCTCATCAGTTGCTTTAGTCATACATTTTTTAGATTGTAACATTGTGGACACCCTGTATACAGTGGACCCCCGGGTTACGACGTCCCCAGCTTAGGTTTTTTTCACGTAACGACATGGGATACATAGTTTTTTCGTCCCCTCTCGCGCGGCCAAAAAAATTCCAAAATTCAAACTTGGCAGTCGTGTGCGTGCGTCACTCGCCTCACACCACGCTCATACTAAGATGCTGGTCTGCTATTGGTCGGTGTCACTAAGATGCCGATATGCTATTGGACAAAATCCCTCCCACAATGCCCCAGAGAGATGCTGCCTCTCTCTCTCTCTGTTTATCGCTCGCTCAGTTCAGAGTCTCGCGTGTGTTTCGTAAAGACTTGATCTCGTGTGATCTTGTACCCATGGGTCCCAAGATGGTTACTATGGAAACAAAGCTGGAGGTTACCTGGGGTTTTGCACGCATTGGCTAATTACCATAGGTTTCTATTGCCCGCCATACGACGATTTCGCCTTACGATCCCAACACCGGAACGGATTAATGTCGTATGGCGGGGGTCCACTGTACTTCAATCCAAGAGTAGACTTTAGAACGGCGCTGACGTGCTGGTGCCATATGAACCGTCTTGGACGCTGAGACTTTTGGGGAAGGGCCTTCCGCTCGTGCACAGAGTGAGGATTAAACTGGGAGGAGCAGCGTCTCAGTTTTATGCAGATGAAATAGTGTCTGGTGACATTCGATAATCCCCAACTCTGTCAATGTTTAAGTCTTAAGTTTAATGTTTAAGATGAAAACATTTATTTTTTAGGTCTTCATGTGTCATCTGAAGTGGTTTTATGTACACTCTTTTGATTTAAACTATTTTAATCTTTTTAATATTCTATTGAAAAATCTATATTTTAATGTATTTATTCCTGTCGATGTATTTATAACTGTATATATATGCTCTTTGAGTTACCATGGGTAAAAAAACCTCCCCTGCCTGTAGAAGTGGAACTCATTTTTAGTCATAAATGCAGACACATCTTGCTGTTAAGAGCTTGATTTCACTCCGTCTGTGTGCAGCTCTCATGGTAAGATCCTCATCCTGAATGTATTTACTGACTCAAATCTTTATTCTGCTCATGAATTCTGATGTTGAACAAATTCTAATCCACTAAAAATACACATTGACCTTTAAATATTCATGTTAAAACACACTGTAGGCTCGTGCCTTAAAGGAGTGTAGTGAGCTACAGCGCTCTCCTGTGGCTCTTCAGTTGCATTACCCACAATTCCTCCCAGAACACTTTTCATTAAATAAGGATTACCAGCAGGTTCTGCTCCAGAATCACCTTGGACCTCGTGAACAGGAAGTGCTCCTGCAGGATTCTGGAGTTTTCATCTGAAACTGATTTGCCTCCTTTTAACCCTGTTAACCCTTACCTCTTGCATGTACAGGAAGAACTCCCCCTACAGGACTCTGGAGCCGGTGCGCCCTCCAGTGGTGCCAAATGATTATGTGTCCAGCCCCACCAGAAATAATATGGCCCCCGGGCAGCTGCCCAGTCCGGTCCGGACCGCCACCCTCAACCATCGCCCCCGAACGTACAGGTAGACCGGTCGACGTCCAAACACAGCCGCCGGAGCCGCTTTAACCTCTGCTTCCAAGTTGTTTCTATATGTGTTTGTTTGTGTTTGTGTGTGTTCTTTTCGTTCCAGACTGTCAAACTCGTTGTCTTTCAGGTTCCACATTCAGCCCAATTTAACCTCTAGTGTGTCGGACCAGTACATTAATATTATAATAACCTGTAAATAATCACAACTCCAAACTCTTTCTTTCTTATTTTTGTGTTTTAGTTCAATAAAAACAAAGAAGATCTGAAAAAAACTGAAATTTTACAAGAGAAAGAAGCGCAATTTTAATAATATAATGCCTCAAGTTATCATTTATACATATGCATTACACACAATGTTACACAAACATTCGGTGACAGGCAAAATATTGGTGATTTTGGAGTTAAAATAAAAACAGTGTCTACAATATTCTGTCTCAGCTTATTATTAATACAACTTACAGATCACAGTGGATCTACAAATGCACAGAACAGGCAGAATGTTGGTTAAAAATGTACATAATGTTCTTTAGACATTTCAGGTTGTTCATATTTGTTCATGTTATTCACATTTTATTGTTAAAGAATACTTCGGAAGTCTAAATATTATCAGTGTGTAATATTTTTTCACATAAAACTAGGAAGAAAATGTGTACTTGTCATTATTTGTAGGTTATTCTGTTATTATTTTACTTCAGATCCTATTGGTCTGTATGTGGAACCTGAACTAAAATGAGTTATTGTTAATATCATCGCTGTCTTTTTTTTTTTTTTGCACTTTCCAAATTCATCCCACGGGCAGGATCAGAAGCCTTGACGGGCTGGTTTTGGCCCGCGGACCGCATGTTTGACGCACCCTGATCTCATAGGCTGTCAGATGTGTTTGACAGGCTGCCAGTGTTTTTATTTCTGTGCTCATGCATTAGTGATATTTCTGTCTGATCTGCCGTATGTTCACTGACTGAACGCGAGCAGATATTTTGGATCTGTGATCGGCTTCTCAAAGACAATCTGGTTCTAAAACTAAACATCAGCCAAAAACACCGTTCAGCACTTAACTGAAGTAAGAAATCTTCTTCTACTAAAAAAATAAAAACAGCCAATTCTACTTATTCGTTGGCTGATTTGGACCCTTATGAAGCCGCCGTCACATTTTCCCAGATCTTTGCTGGTGGCTTTTTCTTTGCCTTTTGCGTTAACATTGCTTTGCTGCTTTGCTTCCTCATTTTCTGACCTCTGCTGCTGCTGTTCAGTGTTTCCTCTGTTGTTTCATTCAACGGCGACGCTCATTAATGTGGCTTCCATGTAATTCAAACAGAATTTCATCCCTCGGCCTCATGCACGAGCGCTGCCTTCACGTGCTATGGGAATTATGGTGAATACTAGTTAGGAACTTGAAAATTGAACTGAACGCTCCTCGTGTTGTATTTTCCACTGGAGAACTGGGGGAAAATGTTGGTACACGACATGAAAATGACCTTTGACCTTTTCAACGTGGCAGAGAACAATAAGAGATAGTCATGACTAATGATAAACAATGGTTTTATTAACGTTCTGCTGCTGTTAGGTGATGATTTTGCACATTTATAAATTAGATTAGGTTAGATGAGAGCTTTATTCATCCCTCAGGAAATGATAATTATAATAAAAGTCATAAAGTGAGGATGATAATAATAATAATGATAAGAAGAATAAGCAGCTGTAAGAAAACTAAATCAAAACAAAATTGCACCGCAGAACTGCGATCTTGCATACACAACGTGCAGAATAAAGAAAAAGCTGTATCAAATGAATGAACCCGTCCAAAACTGTTCTAACCAAGTAGCAAGCAAGCACTACGACAAGAAAAAGCACTTGAACATTAATGTACTTGTAATTCCAAATTCACTAATGGAAATGTTCATTTTCCCGACAGCACCTGAAGGCAGCATAACAGTGAAAGTAAAACAACGACCTGAAACATGGATCTGAAATTATCCTCACTTGACGGTAGAACATAATCAGATGTAGTTAAATGTCAACTTCCTGTATATTTATTCATCATCTTCTCTTGCTTCAAATGAACACCATCCTTTCCCTCTAACATCATCTACTAACTGCTTTCTTTCCCGTCACTGAATTTTCTTCTTGTTCTGTAACTTAATTTTTTCTCCATTTAAATGATTTTTTTTTTTTTTGTGGTGTTTGATGAAAAAAAAAAAAAACAATCATTAAACTCTTTAGCTAGTGCAATTATTCCTGCAATATGCTTCCATGCAATAAGAATGCAATATTTATTCAGTGTGTATCCAAACATAAACACATTATTTTTAATAGACTTGAGTTCGTATATGTTAATATTGTGTCTATTCATATTTTATGTCTATTTTTTACTTAAATTCTATTTTTTTTTAATTTTTTATTTCACATGAAATACAAAGTATAAAAGTGAAATAAATTAAATAAAAACAAACAATGTGCAGGACAATGTGTAGTTTTTGTTATTCTAAATTTTCTCTGTTCTTATTTTCTGAAATATTGGGTTTTTTAATCAGTATTGTTGCACCGGCTTAAATAGCACTCCAAATGTCAGTAAACACAATGGTAATAAAGTCTATTCTGTTTCTTTTCTGTTCTATAATGCACATATTTGCATGTATTAAACCAGACTAACAGGCATCTTCAGTACCAGGTACATGTCATTTCAGGTCCAGTGTTCTCCACACACACAGTGTCCTAGTCTTTTTTTTTTTTTTTCCTATATGTTTTTGAGGCGATAACAACATAACCTCTGGGTGTAAAATGGCTTAAAATGTTTTGATTAATTCTGAATAAATTATCATAAAATTAAGGTTTTAGACTATACTCCCTCCGTCTATTTTCCGTCTTCCCCTGTGCCACGTTGCTGCTTTTCAGGTCATGTTTTCACCGTTTCGTTACAGCCATTTTTCTACTTTTACTCTGATTTGAATAGAAGACGATAATGTCACGCCTGTTTTCTCCTCCTTTCTTTATCATTTCATCTTTCTGCCTCTAATGTCTTCTTCTAACGAGTTTCCGTGTCCTTTTTTTTTTTTTATTACAAATGTTACCTGTAAAATGTTAACATTCTGTTGTGACAGTGACACTGTGTTGTTACCATGGTAACCACAGACTAAACCAACCTGATGTCTATGTGTATGTGATTCATTTTATTATTAATTTTGAAGAAGGAGGGGGAAAAAAGGTGTAAATGAGTAAATACAGGCTGTGTTTACTCCGGTTACATGTCAGTACTTTAGTGTAGTATTTCCTGTCCTGCTGTGTTTATAAATTTAAAGGTTGTTTGACGATATTAACCGGAAGCTCCGCCTTTTTCCGGTCCGTTCCTTTTTTTTTTTTTGTTTGCTTGCAGTGGTAGTAGCGGGGGCAGCCATCCCAGCAGCAGCAGTCGCAGCAGCAGCAGAGAAAACAGCGGCAGCGGCAGTGTGGGCGTGCCTATCGCCGTGCCGACGCCCTCGCCACCCTCCACCTTTCCAGGTAAAGGGACACAAACGGATTTTTACGTCATGCGTGTCAAACAAAAGGTCCAATTCGGCCCCTGGGATGAACTTATTTACATTGAAATTATTAACAATCATTTTAATTTGATGTCGAGTGGGTAAAATAAGTAAAATACTGTCATAGCAACCTATAAATACTGACAACTTCATTTCTTTTTGTTTTAGTTTAAAAAAAAAAAAAAACAACACAGTAAAATTACATGAAAATTTGACATAAAGTTGGTTTGGATTACTGTCAAATCATTACAATGTCTAGTGTTATATTGACAGTGACCCAAATTAAAGCTGAAAAGGCTTTTAAATTGAACTAGAATTAATAATTTTATGCACGAAGAGAGAGAACGTTCTGTTTGCTGTTTTATTAAAGTTCTAATGACCACACACGTGCAAGTGTCTGTGTATTTAGATCCAATCTGGATATGTGTGAAGCATGGACAGCAGGAAAAAGATGAAGCAAATAACATAAAAATGAACAAAATCAACAAAAAAATTAAGTAAATCAAACTAAAATGACCAGATGAATCAAGAAATTAAGAAAATAATCAACAAAATTAGTAAAAATGACAAAAACTGATGAACAAAATACACCAAAATAATCAACAAAAGGAATAAAATGTTCAAGTTTCTATAAACCTTTAACATGTCTTTAACCCTTTAGTTCAGACGATAGAAGATTCATTTCATTCATTTTCTGGTGTTTCATTCATAACTGTTTGCGCTGCTTATGGCCATGGGGTCAGAGGTCACACTAAGCAGTAACTTTATCCTTCACAACGCTTTTAGTTCAGTTTTTCCTGTTTGGATTTTAACTCATATTTTCTGTATTTTCTTATTGTGAAAATGAACAACAAAGATAAAAGTTTAAATCAGATGTTTTTACGCAGCATTGTATATATTTTATACATCGTTCATATTACA
>JAPSES010083067.1:0-25114 GCA_029822895.1 Maxillicosta whitleyi | reverse complement strand
TTGAAAATGTGAGTCAGCCGTGTACAGTAAACAAACATATCATCATAACCGGAAAGATGCCAAACTGGAGAGATGCCAAGAGCGAGCTGTTGTCCGCTTAGATAGAGGACTCTATCCATGCTAACATTTGTGGAACGGTGAAACAGTGGATGATTCTGGAGAGGTTAGCAACACTGCTATGCTCAGGTTATTTCCAATGTGGGACTTATACGTCACACTACTGTGCTGTGTCACTGCCCTTTTGATTCTGGAAAGCAGGTCCGTTGTGTAAAAGTCCAGCCTGTCTCGCCTCTGTTATTCCTTTGGAAATCCATCAGTGGTGTAAAAAAGGTAGGATCACCATCTCACGTTTTCCCCAGGATCTATGTGCAAAAGTGGCTCAAGAGAACAATCTAGAGTTCTCATTATTTGTAGGATATTATGCTATTATTTTATTGGTCCGACCCACTTGAGATCAAAAACTACTGCACATACCAAAACTGTAGAGATGTATGAAACAGTGAAAATGTTAAGGAAAATATACAAGTGCAGTGACAGTGAAATTGTCCTTCCATTTTATTGCAGATTGAATAGTCTGATGGCAGCTGGCAGGAAGGGTTTCCTGTAACACTCAGTCCCACATCTGGGTGGTATTTGTTCCACCGAAACACCTCCAGGACATGAAGTGGGTGCAAGTCACTGTCCATTTTATTGTTCCATTTTCACCCTCAACACTACCCCAACAAACAAGGCAGTGACATTTCAAGTAAAAGACAAGACATTTTTGCTGCATATATAGATGCACCTTGATATTTATGGATATCAGCCAATATTGGTATCAATGTCCTTGCACCTATATATTTGTCTGAATTTGTGTTCATTAAAAAATATAGTTTGATTCATGACTGAAGAATAAAATATAATTTTTTTAAATTATTTGTTATTATTATTATTATTCTTTCTTGAGACTCAAGGTCCCAGTACAGATAAGAGCAGAAGTAAATAATAATAAGAAATCGAATTTATAAAGGAATTTTCATTTACAAAATCTCAAAGTGCAACAGAAAAATAAAAACAAGACACCTTGATAGTCACAAAAATGTATAAATCAAATAAAATACAAAGGCTTACAGTAAATAACAATAAACATGAGCTATGGGTTATTGTAAAATAAAAATGTCTCTGTTTCTTTATTATTAGCAGTATTATGCAACAATGTCATTTAAGATCTTGTATGAATATTGGCCAAGATTTATAAATCTATTGCTGTAGTTTAAGTTGAGGTAGTATTTTCCACTTAAATCTGCTGTTCCCGTGACTTTCCCTGTTTAAGGACTTCAGTCATGAAAACATAATTCAACGCAACAACAATTAACCGTGATCCATTTGAGTGTGATTTTATTTTGAAGGGGAGATCAGTGACTCTCTGTGATGTTGCACTGTCTGTGACTTGATGATGATCATGAAGCGTGACTCTTCCTCTCACACACACACAACCACACAACCCCAGAGCTTCAGTCAGTTTTCCTCCTAACCCTGTTTACCTGCCAAATATTTTCCCAACCACATGTTTAATACAACTCCTAATGTATGTAAAACATTCTCATTCGTTGTGTTTTCATTCAGCTGGTGCGAATACACAATGAACTATGGAAAAAAAAAAAGTGCAGAGAATGTTACACAAAACATTATGGAAATGAACATGTTCATTCAAAATAAGGTTATCTAAATGGTCGTGGGCAGATGACAAGAAACAATGACGGCGCTCTTCATTTGCAACCCACAGGCAGACTCGCCTCTATTAAAACGGCCTGAGTGACACTCGCTAACTGTGACCCCTGGATGAATGAAACCACATCTCTGAATATGCAAATGAGACTCTGGCATTCAGTAGCAGGCTGTATTCAAACCAGACTTCATAAAAAACCATTAAACCAATTCCCAAACAACAACGAGGGAATGTCTGAGGATGTATGTTGAGATGTAAGTTTATTGGAAGGAGAGAAATTAAATTGAAGGGCCGTGTCGTAAAAAACAGAGCAGGGGACAGGGGAGAGAGAAATAATTAAGAGGATGAAATGCAGAGTGGTAAAGGTCTTTGTTGGGCCATGGAGAGGCTGTGTGCGAGCTGCCGTCCCTGGAGCTTTGACGCCTGCTGCTGGCCTTCTGGATGAGAGGAGGATGGCTCTGACATTGCAGCAGAGGACAGACATAAAACTGCCTCTCACTTATAGACACACATACACTCATACAGATGATAAAGCAGGTGCATCGAGCAGTAGCACAGGACAGAGCTGAACCGTCAGCCTGTTTCCATCCTCACATGAACACACGATCAGACTATTTGTTTTGTGTCCTGTGCTCTGTAAAAAAAAATGAACAATTATATGATTGCATGTTCGTAGCACAGTTGGAAATCATCATAGAAAAGCAACAAAGCTGTTTTTTTTTTGTTTTTTTTTTAAATTTCATCCATTTATTTGTGGGAGGCAGTCTGCTACATCCAAGAAAATAAGATACAAATAGCAAAACAAAGTTAACCATGAATTAAGATAATGAGCTACAATGAAACCCTTCATTAAAATCCAAGCCTGAGTAAAGCACTTACCTATTAATAACTACTCGAAAATGGCTTTTTCAGAATCACACAAACAAATGCAAATGTGCAAACGTTTGCCAGCGCTTTACGTTGTCATCTTTTTTTTTTTTTTTGGTTTATTCACCTCGTATGTGATGTTTATGTGTCTCTAAAAAACACAAGCTTCATCTGATGATTGAAAAACAGTGCAGTGTTGTCATGGTGACCCGGCACATGTTGGGAAGACTGTTGTTATAGTTTCCAAACAGCTTCTCAAACCAGCAGAGGAAGCGTGAGGGGTCTGGCTGAAGACCTCCACTGTGGAGTCAGTTCCGGTGCAGACTCTTTCGTTTCACATTCAGCCCCTCTCTCTCCTTGCATGGGCCCACATTGTATCACAGAGGTGTTTGCGACAGTTTCGATGACAGATGCAGAATGAGGGTTTTGGGCTCACAAGTTTATTTTCACTTTCCAAAAAAAAAAAAAAATCATTCATATTCAGTATATATCACACCCACATTGAGCCTTTATCGAAAGCTGTTGCTTGGTACCTGCATGAGGGAGCGACATGCCAGATCAGTGCTGTTAATAAACTTGACAGTAACTGCAGATCAAGAGCAGTGAAGGTGAGTACGATGCGTTCACAAATGCAGCGTTCACAAAAGCTGCAGCATTTGACAGTGTTGGCTGAACGATGAAGTTAATTTAGAGAGCTATGCACAGCTATGCAAAGACCTCTAGGCTGAACATAATGGTCACTTAATGGATAGTGACTGATCCAACACAAGAGAAAACAGTTGTCATTTTCTCTCTTTGTCTATGTGTTTCTCTTTTATTACACTGAAGCTTTTTCTGCATCGCTCTACTCTTTCACTTTCACTATTTATCAGTGTTGTGCAAGTTACTTCCAAACAGCAATAGATTACATATTTGTTACTGTTATTTAATAGTAATTCCATAGTTTACAATATTACTGTCTCAGAATTGTAATTCATTACATGACTCCTGAATTACTTTTGAGTTACATATAGATTCTCATCATGAATGGCGAGTGCCTCATAAATGTATAAATTTGTGCCACGAAGTAAAATGTGAATGGATACTTCAATAAGTACCCCTACGGTCTCCAATGCTTTAATCCAAGCAGGAACGCTTACATTTTTGTCCATATTTTACATGTTCAAACAGGAGGCATCACAGAGGATGCCGGCCCGGTAGATATAGAGTTCTAACTAATCATAGAAGCGTTAGCTTACTTTGTCGTTGCTTGCCACAGGGATCATGCTAATGCTAACTAGCTTCTTAAAGGTTAGGGTTAGTATGAACATACATCCATGTGGCCAATGTACTGTCTTCTGCCACTGGCTGAACAGGAAATAGAACTTTACAGATGCATTTTTTTATTCTTTAAGGTTTCACGGTTTTGGTGGATTTTTATTTATTTCTTTCTTTTTTGATTTGAGCAATGAAATTTTGGGTGAAAAGTGTGTTTTAACACAAATTCTATTGAACATGAAATTGATTTGTAATGCGTTACACTACTGTATTACAGCAAAAAGTAATCAGTTATGGTAATGCGTTACTTTTGTACCATTTTCTTCCCAACTCTGTTGATAACCCTGTTCATTTGACTCTTACAATGATGGCATCCATTAGTTATGCCTCTGAAAATGCACCTGCTTTGCATCCACGCATTTTAACAAATGGAGCTATCAGTTCTCTCAAACAAATGAGATTTTCAGTCTAGTGCTACAAAACTCTGTGCAAAGCGGTTAAACTCTCTTATTCCCTGCTGCATGTGGGAAAAAATAGGCTGCCACATTTAAGGAAGAGGAGGTATGATGTAACATGAGGATGTTCTGGTAGAAACTGTTCTGCTGAACTTCCTTTGTGCAGAACAGGACAGACAGACAGCTCGTTGCCAGAAGATGAGTGGGAGAAAGAGAGAAGAGGCTTTCAGGAGAGATAGCGACGCTGAAAAGCATGAAAAGGGACCTCAAAGACTTCGCAGGGCAGATTCTTAGAGGCTTTTCTTCTGTGAGAGTCGAGGGACCTTTGCTGTCTGCCGGTTGTTAGACCACTGCTGCTGCTGAACATCGCAAGCTGGCCAAAGGTTTCGCTGTGCCAGAACCCAGTCCAGACTGCCACCCTTTCCAATCAATTCACATTTCCCCAGGCGCCTCTCTGTCTCCTCGGACGAATGGCTCGGTCTGAACGCCACCCGTCCCACACCCCTCCTCCTCCTCAGGAAAAGGGGGGATACACAGAATGAGGTGACAAAACAAGAGTGGTCTTTTGTGGCAGTTGAGGAGGAAAGGGAGGGTTGTCTAACACTCCCAGCCACAGGCCCCCCTCTGGCAGGCCAAATCTGGAAAGTGGTGAGGACTGAACAGACACAATAACAAGGCCTGAGAGACACAAAACAAGAGTGAGAATATTATGTTCCAGGCTGAGACAAAGAGGATCAGGACAGCCTGCTCTGGAGTCATTGGCACATTGGTTTTTGCATAGAGAGAACAAGGAATACATGATTATACCGAGTCCACAGCACCGAACCACAGCGCCTTTAGATTAAAATGCCTGGACATCCCTATTTGGCACTTGATGCTGTCTAGAGCTTAATCCCAAAGCCAACAGTGCATGTTTAAAGCGGATAAAATCAAAGTAAGCAAAGTCAGTTTGTAATGTGTCGAAATTTGACAATCCAAACTTTTTTTCTCCCCATCATGTGGTATCGTCAAAATCTAGGTTATATTTGGTTTCTAGGGCATCATGGTTTGTTTTATTTATTTATTTGTGTTTCTAAGACCCTTCAAGTCTTGCTCTTTGGCACCGAGGATGTGAAATAGAAGGTATCGTACAGTATGTCAAAGCTCAAAGAGAGCCATGCTGTGTTTACTGTTTGAAAAGAAAATCAGGAAATAACATAACTTTAAAAAGCACACAGTCTTAAGGTAGTATAATATGAGTTTTTATTTGTATTATTTTACATTATACTATAAGTCATATTTTTCTCATTATTTTTCTTATCATTTCTTATTCTTATTTTCTTATTTCTTACTTTGTAAATTGCATTATTATTATTTTTAAAGTGTCGATAGGGGTAATGTATTGGAGGTGTGACGTGTATGTCATTTGGAGTGATTATTCTGGAACGCTCTTTGGAACGCTCCTAAATGAGTGAAATGGTCCGTGAGTCATGATAAGTGTCATCTGAATTTTCTAAATGGGTCCGATCAAGCAGTAACACGTGGACACATTTAGTGTTCAACAACCTCTGTGATGTAAGTAGAGTAACTTATATGCATGTATTATACGTATTTGAGTAGGTATTTATAAGCACTTTATTATACATTATGTATTACAAAATTTCTGGAGATACATTTTTAGGTGAAACATTTCAAATTACTGCTCAGTAAATATAGACTCAATACATTTTTTAAGCTTTACGCAAACATTCAAAACATGCGGTTCTCAACAGACATTGATATTAATTAGGACAAAACCTTTTAGATATAATGTTCAACTATAGTCAAATTAAATTTTGGAGTAAAATATTGAAAAGTCTCTGTTTTATTGACATGAAAACGTGGTAACAAAGTGGACAGGCTGCCATAGTAACACGTGGACGAGTCTACCATTGTATGACTCAAAGTGTTGACTTATTTTAAAAAAAACAAACCAGATATAATCACAATGCTTTATTTAATGTATTTAATAAACACAATGTTGTTTATAACTTGTACAAACTCATAAATATCAATAATATTCAAAAAATAATGAAAATCTAAGACTTGAAACTTAACAATCATCTATATAATCAACAGATTGAACGCATTTTCTGATTTTTTTAAAATACAATTTTTAGCATCAAATTTGAGCTATATTTTTTGTGTCTGAGGTATGGTTATAGTGTAAAATATACAATAGATAAAATCAGTTGTAACTTTGTTTTTACGTGGTGTTTTAAAAAGGATAAGAGTTCCACAAAATAGAGATGTTTAGCTAAAAATTAGCCCACTTCATTTACACACAAATACACAAATTTACTTTTTCATGTTGATGTTCATTTTCACTTAATCGAACCCAAATGCAAATGAAAGGAGCTTTGATGCTTCCTTTAATTTCTCCTTTAGCATAGGAAGTCACTGCCAACCATACATGACAGGAAATTTATCAATAAATCAGAAAGGACGTGCAGGTTCATCTGCTCAAATGTCTAATACTTGTAGTTTTTGGTGTTAAATATGATGTTAATGCAGCAGAACCTGTGCTTAGTTTGCATTAATTAGATCTTCACAGCCTGTCGTTGTATCTTTGATTAATGTTTGGCTCGTCCACTCACAGATGCTGTAATAAAACTAAACTATAAACAGTGAACTGCAAAGTACATGTTCAGCAGGAGGAGAAATGCACTCGAATTAGTCTGGAAGAAATGACTCTGTAGGTTAAAATGTTAATATAAATAAAAGCCGATGATGTTTAATTCAGCAAGTAAACTTAAGAATGACCACATAGGGTAATTTTTTTATACATATTATTCATAGCTTTATGCTTATTGTGCATAGATTTAGCATTTTGGTGCCATTGTGCTGATTCAGGATTCATATTGAACAGACATGAACAGACTGGATGATGAGTGTGACTGTGTTCGCTACCCAGCCCTCCAAAGGGGACAGAAGGGGTATTGTCTTTGGTTTGGTTTGTTTGTTTGTTTGTTTGTTAACACTCTAGCAGCAAAATTATTGGTTGAATTCTTAAATTCTTACCAAATTGAGTTATAGATTGCCAGTGATGCAGAATAGATGTGGTTATATTTTGGAAAAAGAAAGTCAAAGTTTACATTTTTTCAGAATTTTTTTAAAGTCTTTTTTTCCTCCTATTTACTTATAATGGGAGAGGTGTTATATAATAAGCATATAGTTCAGTATATTGCATTTCTATGCCTACACCACGTATCCACACTGATAAATGTCTCTCATAATATTGGATTTTTAATTGGATCCACCTGAGAGACAGACAGACAGACAGAGAGAGAGAGAGAGAGAGAGAGAGAAATAAATAAATAAATATATATATAGTATATACATGTGACACTGCATTTTTGTTATCTTCAGAAACCTTCACTACAACTGGATTTTCCCAAGTACATATGAATTTAGCTTTCCAACATTCCTTAACTTCATGTAATTTTCCACTGTGGTCAAAGAAAAGTGGTTAAGGAATGTAGATAGGGGGTATTTTTTAGAGACACCCACAGTCCTGTCAACATATAACAGAAAGAAACCCATGTACTGCTATTTCCCCCATGACCCTGATTAAGGTTTTATTGGAAAACTCACATCCAATGATCCTTGTATTACATTATCCTTAAAAGTGACATAGGATATCTGTGTCCATCAGTAACACAGAGCAGCAATAAGGTAAAACGCACCAGCGGGAGATAAAATAAATAAGGAGAGACGAGTGGGGATGATGAAGTACAGAGTGACTGTAATGGGTTTGCTAGGTTTAAAAGTGATTCAGCACGACATTTTAACCTCCGCGTGTGTCTGAGGAGGTGTACGGGAACACTTTATCATCCGCAGTTTTCTTTCCTCACCTGCACATTCAGCCACCTGTCATTAACAGCCAAGAGAGACGGTGATGACAAACAGCTATTCGTGGATATCTTCCTACGCAGCACTTACCCGTGCTATTCCATCAAACAGGAAGATATAATTAATGATGTTACTGACATGTGCTGTGCATGTCTAGAATGTCAATCACACGCTGAGGTTTTGAGCAAGCATCTTAAGCCTTTTTATGTATGACAGGGGACTCCAGGGGTGAAGAGGTCTGTCTTTGTTTAGTTTGTCCAGGATAAAGCTCCTTACCAGGCTACAGACTTCTGACCATCTCCCTGCAGCTCCAGGATCAGCGGGGTACAGAGGATTACATGGACCAATAGGGAGAAATGTGCTCTCTAAACGAAGAAGAAACATTTGAGTTGGAGATTTGTCCTTTGAGACACTTATTAAGGCTTAAAGTGAACAAACAGAATCGATGGTAAACCTTTATTATACCATGCATCGGGCAAAAAATAGACTTTGAAAACTGAGAAATTCACAAGACACAAGTGAGAAGTCTTAACCTTTCAAACCCCGACACATTATTACAGGTAAATTTGCTGCTGTGAATTAGTGTCTGTTTCAGTGTCATTAAAGCTGCTGTGAGTAGGTGTTTGTGTTCCTTTTCTTCAGTGGCTTTGCTTTACTGTGTGTGTTAGTGTCAAAATAATGTGGAACAACACAAAAAGACAAAGAAAGGAATTTAAGGTTTACAGTTTTTTCCTAAATGGGACAATCAGCATGAACATCAATAAGAGATTTAGGATGTTTAATATGAACTGTGAACTGAAACAAACTGAACAACAAGTATTTGAATTCTGGCCTATTAGTTTTTGTTTTGGGGCTATTTTATTAATTTATTTTTTCTAAAACAGTCCAGCTGCTTTTTGGCACCTGGTTGAACTCCAAAAAGCAGTTACATGGTCAATATGTGGTAATAACACAGTAAAAAAATAAGGAAAATCACAACAGTATAAACAACAGTAAAAACAAAAAACAACAAGTTAGTGTAAAAAAAAAACAAAAAAACATACTGCTCTGTGTTTTGCCTCCATTCCACAGGCAGCAGGGGGAGGGTGCACTGAGCAGATGTCTATGTAAACGCAAGGTCGATTCTTTCAGCATGTTTAGAAATTTTTCCTATTGCAAAAACAGTTGAATTTTTATGAATATTTAAAATAAATCTCACATTCAGAATGCTCAGCACAGACACGTCAGGGGCTAAAGGGTTAAATGGTACCTGTAGTGAGTTTTTATCACTAACTATTTCAAAAGATCACATATAATTCTTTTTTTTTTTTTTCCACGTATAATTCTAACAGTTCTGACAGGCGTCGTCAGCGACATGTTACCTCCTTCCGCTGGTGACACAGACTTGTTGTTTTGTCTGATTACCTGGGCTGTGATGGCCTGTTCGCTGACCCCACGCAGCAGACATCAGTCTAATTGACACATTATCAGCCACTTCTGTGTCACGTCCTCAGGACAATGGTGGAGTGCAAAGCTTTTGGCAAGTGCGAACACATGCTTTCCACTCAATCTTGCTCACTGACTGCGACATGTTTACTCACATTCGATCACCCAGAATCAATGATGGTGCGTCACTTCTGGCTGGAAATAGCTGCTCCCATAGGTTCTGCCCACACGCATCATTCATGTAATAAAAAGGTCCAGTGCGGTGCATTTACGATGACTTTTTGTTTTGTTTTTTTTTATTGAATTTGCAGCTATTTGCTTATAAGTGCTACACAAAACAAAATGAAGGTCATAAGCATAATCTGTACAAGTATACTTTAAGGCTTAAAGTGAGCAGACACGATGAATGATGGGATGGTAAACCTTTATTATGACATGCATCTGACAAAAATCAGAGTAAAGTGGAGAAATCAGTAAGACATTCATCCAAGTTAGAAGTCTTAAAGGTTACACCGTCCCCGTGTTCACAGACAAGAATCATGAAAGACAAAGACGTGCCAACAGCACTGATCCAACTCCATGTCAGCTGCAATATTTAGTAGGACTAAGGGGAAAAGATGTGTGGTCACATTTGTTACACAGCCTCGTAAATCTTTACTGTTGCCTATGCATAACATGATTTCAGAGCACATGTGTGTTTAGTTTCAGCAGAAATGATGGGACTGTGCCTGACAGTTTCTGACATGTGTCATGTCTCATGTTGACAGTGAAAGACAGAGAAAGGAAACTGGGCTGACTGGTTCATACGAGGTCACTGTTTAAGAGCCAAGAATCTGTGTTGACAGCTACGACCCGGGCATCGTGTGTCTCCCACGCCAGGGCACACGCTGGGTATCTACATGTGACGGTACTCATTCACTGCTGAGTACTACAGTTTCAGATCATTCATTTTTGTCTGTTCATATATATGTTAATATCAGCTGCAACCCTCAAAGGACTAAACATCTACTGATCTAAAATGTCTAATAACTATTAACATTACACCTATCAATACATGTAAATAATCCAGATAAAATTCAGTTTCTCAGCTTTTCATCGGCATCACATGACCCATGTGGACATTCAGAGGCTCCGTAGTGAACAAGGAAACACATCTTCTGCGACACTGATTGCACCAATAAAACCTATGTGCTTTGGCAAATGACATTAGTCACAGACACCTGTTTTTATGCTCAATTAATAATATACTTTGCTGAAAAAAATAACTTTTTGATTATCGGATAACCTTGGAATATTTGAGTTTGAATGAACAAATGAACTACCTGATCTTCTCAACAAAAATCTAAAAATGCAAAATTCCAAGGATAATATTGTAATAACTGATGATAAATCACTAATGAAAGGTGAGTTGTAGAAGAAAAAACATGTACTAGTTGCTACAAGATGCTACACAAAAGGGTTTTAAGGGTTTAGGTAAAAATGCAGTTACTGACACATGAAAAGAAAAGATAAGGACTCTCTAAGCCCTCATTGAGATCTATCAAGAACAAACTGAAATTTAAAAAGACATATAATTTCATGCATATTGCTACCTCTTAGTTGTAAACAGCACTTGGATGCGGATTGTAGACATTTGGTTTTGAAGCATCATCATCTATTATATAATAACTACAGTTGGTCAGATTCATCTGGTCATAAGAAACTGTAGTAATCTTGCTACTGTTGTTAATAATTAGACTTATTATTCCAGCTAACTAGAAGGTTAAGAGTGTTCCTACATTTGGTGTTTCCACTCTGTACATTCTCATCCACCTGGACAGCAGACAAGAACATAAACAAATTACTTTGAGTGTTACAATAATCCCTGCTGCACATTCCACTGCTTCCAGTTCCATCCAAAAACAAGCTTTTCACCCACACATATAATTTGTCACTTTGGAGAGTGAGCAGCATCTAATACCGAGGCAGAAAACACCTCTCATAAATGTGTTGTTTGTAAAAAAAAAAAAAAAAAAACAAAACGCTGAAAGTTAAAACCCTTCAGATAAAAGTTCTCAGTGTCAGATGTAAAGTCAGTTTGTACACAGAGGTATAAGAACTATTGTCATAAACCTGAGATTATTGAAATACTCTGAATTGCTGCATAGCTGCTGGTAAATGCAACAAAAAAAAAACAAAAGCCATAAAATCAATTGAATAAGAATGAGAAGAAAAAATAAAAAGTATGGAATGTAAAATAAATCTACCTTGAGCTTCAGGATGAAATAATGACAAGAGAGACACAAATAATATCTTCAAACCTGAAAAAACAGAATGAATGTTACAACTGTCGACTTAGGAGAAGAAAGTGAAAGGCAGTCAGTGAAAGCCAGAGGCTGAATATAAAGAGATCAGCAGTTAAAGGTATCTGGTCATCCTTTAGCCTTCATGATGAAAAACTGTCTTTGTAGAGCAAGAGTGAAGGAACAAAAGAGAAAAGACAGAAAAATGTCAGTCACGTAACATTAAAGAACTGTGTACATAAGTGAAACATTATAATTCATGCTGAAATACAAGTCACATGGAATCTTTAAGATTTTTAAGATGAGTCACTCATTATCATTTAAAACAAACAAAAAAAAAAAAAACCCAATAAACACATTTTCCCACATACACGGTTGTAGTGGTGATTAGTCATAGTGGTGAATCGGTCTATTCTCGGCTCAGACAGACGAGTTGTCTATGTGACCTTTTTACAGACTGTATTCAACATGAAATAAGAAGATTCTTTATCATTGGTACACTGTGGGTGTTAAAACACAAGGTCACCAGCTGGATTTAACTAAGCAAATACTTAAGATCCTTCCACTGGATAATTACGGCTCTGATTAATATGTTTAAGCTGCAGCGAGTTATTTAATCCAAACTGATGCACTGAGTAGCTTCTTATTACTTTGATAGAAAGAATAAAGATTGGACTGGGTTTCAAAGGGAAAGGGTCATGTGATCTGATGAGTCCGGACTGACCCTGTTCCAGAGCGATGGGGTGAGAAGTGAGGCAGATGAAGTGAGTTCCCATCATGCCTAGTGCCCACAGTACA
Organism: Maxillicosta whitleyi; assembly: GCA_029822895.1. Taxonomy (NCBI): domain Eukaryota; kingdom Metazoa; phylum Chordata; class Actinopteri; order Perciformes; family Neosebastidae; genus Maxillicosta; species Maxillicosta whitleyi. Next base: position 12,452 of record JAPSES010083067.1, on the reverse strand, counting down.
AGCCTGTGGGGGCAGTGTTATGACCTGAGGCTGATACAGGTGGTCAGGTCTAGAATCTGAAATATTATGTGTCCCAAAAATTAAGTCATTTGAACCTGAATTTATTGAATAAACAATTGAACTATTTTGTATTTTTCCACATCTGATGACACAGACATGTTTCAAAATGACAATACCAGAATTCGTGAGGCTTTTTATTTTTATTTATTTATTTTTTTATTGTGTATATCCTCCCCACTACTCAACAAAGTGAAAGTTTTAGCTTTTTTTCCCACTTGCAACTGTCTTGATCAGAAACTGCATAATGTAACAGTTTTTTCTGAGATATTTTTGAAAATCATTTTTATTTGTTTATTTATTTTTTTATGGAATATCTTTTGCAGTGGACAGCATTTTTAAAGTAAAACCATGAAACTTTTGTCCCCTACAGAGGACAAAAATGTATTGCTGGGTGTCAGGAGGATGTGAATGTTGTTGTTTTTGCTTTTTTTTGTGTGTATATATGTATGGGTAAAAAGTGTATTAATTGGAAAAAAAATTTTTTTCATGTGAAAAAGACTGTGTCAAACTGAAGTAAAGGAAATGCACAGGATTCATGAGGCTCAAATTGTGAGAACAAGTGTTTCGGGGGAGCATGAGACATAATTTTCACACATTGTCCACCAGAGTCCAAACCTGAACTAAACTGAGAATCTAAACCGAATTGTGAGGAAGATGATTTTTTTGATGATTTTTTTTTTTACACATCGGTCCAACTCTTCATCATCAATACAAGATCTTACATAAAAACCTCTGCAGCTAAGGACAAAAATAAGTGTTGTGACATTTAATGCGACATTGCATAAGCGTTGTGTAACATAAACGATACGGTGGTAAACACGGTCAAAGCTGAAAACAGTCCAGTGAAATACAGTGTGTCTGTTTTGGACAGACAGCGCATAACTACAGCCTAGAGTTTGTGTCTACAGTGTTGATATCTTTTTCCTGATGTATGGTTTCTACCTGTCTGTCTTCTTATTGATCCTCTCGTTTCACAACCAGAGGCTCTGGGAGATACAGTGATTGACAGGCCTGCGCTCTTTCTCCGTTGGATAACACTCCCCCCTCCCTCCTGTTGCCAGGGTGACAGATGGGTTTTCTCTGCTAAAACATTACGTCTCCATTTCTGTCACCTCAGATTGGTGAGGAGAGAGAGTGAGATGGGGTAGGTGAGACACAGTCAGTCCTACACTTCCCATGACAAATGACAGTAACGCAAACAGTGAGCGAGAACAGTGAGCGTTGGTTTATGTGTCGAACTGCCACAGCGCCCAGAGACCATCACGCTCTGCAAACACTACTCCTGCACAGGCTGGAGCGATAGCTGACACAGAAAGCCGCCAGTGCCTGTGAAGGCCTGTCTCATGATTCACACAGCTGAATATTTCTTCTCTCCTACATGCACTAGGGCGCTTTTGAACTGTGTTGTGGCTGCCTGCACTTTTAAGGTAGGAGTATGTGACTCAAAGCCAAAAAAAACAACAAAAAAAAACAACAACCCTGAAGGCAACTACCTCTCCAGATAAAGCAGCTCTTATTTTGTTTCACTCTCTGCTGGACTTAGTCTTTGTCACTAAGCATCAGCTCTAACACTGCTGCTATTAGCACAGTTCATTATTCATACTGGTGATGCCCACGGCACAGTTGGGACAGAGCCAAGCTACATGCATGACATCATCCTCTGTGCATGCCACCAATCCAATCAGACTCGTAGACACCAGCGTGGAGCCTCGAACATGATTAGTGAAGATGAGCCCATGATATCATCCTTCTCTCTATGGACACAGTGACATCATCCAGCATGAGTCAATTATTAGCATCGCTTGTGTCTAATAATCTTTACTAGTAATGATTACATGTCTCGGCTGAACAGTCAAAGCATTTATCATAGATACTGAACCAGGTGTGAAGAGTGACTCATATCTAGACAGTCTAAGTGCTGCGATAGCAAACTGGTGCATTCACACTCATACGTACATGTGTAAACGTGTAAGAAATATTAAAATGCATCACCTGCTACTGCTCTGTTTCCTTCCCTTTCCTTTTCCTTTCCTTTCCTTTCTTGTTTTTTTTTTTTAATAAGTTATCAAAATATAGGACTTCAGTTAATTCATGTATTTATTTTTACATGGTTTAGGATAGTTAGAATACAGTAAAAAGCATCAAGTAACAGTTAATGAAGCGTTACCATGACTAGCATGAAAAATAATACATGAAATTAATGATTTATGAATATCTTATTAACATAGTTTGTATAGTAATAATACAATGCTAACAGCTAGTTGTTTGCAACATTTATGAATCATTCATAAATTAATTATAGTACTAACATTAGTAAATAGTTAATAAAGACATTAACATTTACACCATGAAGGTCACAGAATTTCATTAAATATGCGATGTGAAGGATGCATAGCTATATATAGTATTATAATTACGTCATGAAGATGTTCATAAAAGAGCAGAGTAAAGTTGAGGGTTATTATATCGAAAACAGAGAAAACTGGAAAAAAAAAAAAAGTTCCATTAACTGAACATAAACCCAAAGTGTCTATCCAGTATTATTGATCCAACTGCATGGGTTTTACTGGTGAATCAATGTTGTAGAAGATGACGGAGTTTCCACAAAAACTATGGAGCCTCTGAACGTCCAAACAGGTCATATCTGATGACCATGATAAGGTGAAAAACTGTATTTTACACATGTATTGATAGGATTATAGGATCAACAGGGATCAGTAGATGGTTTTGGTAGATGATGGATGTTTGGGTCTTTAAGGGTTAGAGGGGTTTATTGTAGTTTTTCCTTCAAAGGTTAATGGTTTCAACAGCAGGAGAGAGTTGAATAAATTAACATTATATCACAAAAGACTGTATTACTGTTTGGACTATGTGGGATTAAGAAACAGAAAACGTAAACATAACATAATACACACCTGTTATACCTTCATAAGCTCCATAATCAACCTGACCAGTGATGCTGTGGTTTTGGCATTGGATGTTCATTTTTGTGCCATAGAGGCGTGTCCAGTAAAATCCAGCGCTTCCATGTTTTATTAGCTGTTTTCTTTATCGCTCACATTCTGCTCATTCAGTTGAGGCCCATAATGTTAGTTTTCAGTGCAATCATAGACCTGCAGACTGTTCACTCCAGTGGACATGATGGACCATCACTATGGAAACCCTGTACAGACTTACAGTATAACATCAAAACACTTCTTTTTACTCCCTTAAATGATAATTGCAGGGGATTTTGGGCATAATTTAGAGCAGTGATACAGTAAAAACATGTAAAGTCGCTTTTCAGGCTTAAGAGTTATTAGTCTTTTTATGTTACCTTTTTGGGAATTGCTTTTTTTCTCTCTCTCTCTCTTCTTCATCTCCTGTCTTTTTTTTTTTTTTACTGTAACTGGATCTGTATATTGTTATTCTGTACAATAAACTTGTTTTTTAGGAGGTCGTTTGTGTGTCATCTATGGGGATCCTCAATAAAGAAAAAACAGAATGAATAGCTGCTTCTACTAAAGTTAATTAAGGTGTATTAGGTAATAGCAGAGGAAGAGTGTAGTCATGGTTGTCATCTTACCTTTATTTGAAGACTTTTTGTTTATGTTCTTCCATTTTATTGAGCTAAGTTACGAAGACAGTAAGACGTTATAATGTGATAGGGAAAAAAATAAATAAATAAATAAAAAAAAGAATGTGATAGGGACGTTTGGAGGGAGACGTGACCTAAAATGACTTCCTTTCTCTCTCCCCCAATTCCTCTTTTCCAGTAATCCAAACAGCTCTGATATTGAGTCCATTGTAACAGATGCTCCTTGGAGACCCCCCCCCCTCCCACACACACACACACACACACATGCCCACATACACACACACCTATGAAAGCTATCTGTGAATAATGGAGTGTGACATTACATCATTGGTTTTAACCCACAAAATGCACATAAACACAAAGCAGAGTCAGTGGAGCCTCTCAGGTTTCCTCACCATGTAGATGGTTTTTTTTTTTTTTTTTTTTACTAAAAGCTGTAAGCAGTTGTCCATCCACTGTAAATATGCACAGACACATGTTGGTCAACAACCACAGAGCGAAATCAAAACCAGTGTGGAAATATGACTACTCGCTTTTTTATTAGGCTTATGCACAAAACTTTACCGATATTTACTAAATGTCAAAAGAACAGAAGTGTGTAATATTGTTTTTTTCAATTAAATCACTAATGTGATGATTTGTTTATTTATTATCTCAAAATTACACGAGAACTTATTCCATAAACATGGTGACAAATGTAAATATGTTGTTGATTTTCAGATATATTCATTATTATTATTATTATTATTATTATTATTATTATTATTATATTACCCCTCTATCTCATTCTAAATTATAAAATTATTCAGTTTCCTGGTGTGTCCTCACATACTGCACCATGTTTTTATTTTTAAACTCTTCTTTGTCGCTTGTTGTGAAGTCCGTCCACATCCAGCTTTTTTTTTTTTTTTTTTTATTAATTTTACTCTATTTGAAAAAAAAAAAAAAAAAAAAAAAATAGGCCTTTCCATTGTAGTTTTGTGTAATATACTAATTTTACAATGCCCAAAAAACACTTCTTACCAGCACAAAATCTTTTAATCAAAAAACAAGAGTTTGGATGAAATTGTTTTTTTTCCATTAGGTAAATTTTTATGCATAAGTCATATTTGCTATATTGAGGGTTAATGGAAAAGTATTTACTGTCATACAGTGATTACAACAATACATAAATGTCTGGATTCCACAGATTTTCACTGAACTTCTCTGTAAAAATAATCAATAAATTCAGTATTTCTTTTTTTTCTGGGGTAATAATGTTCTCATTTTTTTATTTAATTAATATGTTTTTGGGACAGATGGATATGCTTTCTTTCCTGCTGAGTCAGACTGTTGAAGCTGCTTTTTATTTAATAATTAAAAAAATAAGTGATCAATAACAAATAAATCTACCAAAGACCAATAACAGTGGGTTTAGCAAAATATGACGCCTTGAAGGTTACTGTTTTGCAGCATCGTAACGTAGCATTTAGCATTAGCTTACCTATGGCCCTTTCTGCGCCTCTAACTCCTCCCTTTTGTCCAAGTATAGTCACTTTTGGGTGGGATGGGGGGTATTTTAGTCTTTTATTTTGGTTTTATTTATTCTTCTGTACAGTACTTTGGTCCACTGCAGTTGTTTTAAAGTGCTTTACAAATAAAGTTGGATCAGAAAATATAATTTGTATGACAATTTAATTGCTAACTTTAAATCTTTACATATAATTAATATTAATAAAAGTATAAAACAAATCTATCAAACGCATAATTTAACCTTACTTTTAATTTTTTTTTAATTAATAAAGGGTAAATGAACTTTAGTCTCCTCCAGTGCTAACATAAACACATGCATACACACCCACCTACCACAGTATTGTTACAATATTTATTTAACGACTGGACAGTATGTGCTTGTTGCTCATCTTTCTCCTCATTCAACAATTGTTACTGTTTAAGAACACACATCTAATCACGGTTTGGAAACTCCGTATGGCGAGTGTTGGATGCTAACGAATCAGCGGATTAATGTTTCATCCTGTTAAGCTTCCCCGTCTCCTCTTAGATCTCTGGACGGTGAAGGCCTCCACACTTCCACACTCTCATTCTTCTAGGAAGCAGACAGACACAGAACGGAAGACAAAAAAAATAACACTCTGGGGAAAATCTTGAAAGACTCCCCAAGAAAAAGAGATGAGTTCCCATGGGATGAAGACAGTAAGACTGGATGGCAAACATCACTGGAAACTCACAGTCATGCTCACACAAAGTACTGAACCCCGGTGGTTTTTCAGCTCTTATCACATGTTTCTGTTCCTGTGAGGTCAGTTCTATTTAGAGTCACGTCCTCATCTGTAAATGAAAATGTGTCATTCTACACAAGACCACAGAATAGTTTCTTCTTCTTTCTTCTTCCTCTTACATTTGTGCCTTTTATGAAACTGCTCCTTGCTCTAATAGATTTATAATTGTTGCATGTTTAGAGGGCGGTGCGTTACTGATGGCGGAACGCAGATGAAGGGACGCACTGGGGCAATGAGTCGGTCTGCAGTGATAACGACCCAACAACCAGGAGGGTACGTCTGACTGGTGAATTAGTCACAAGGGACTCTTCCTTTTACACACACACACACACACGCGCACGGAAGCACACACGCACACACTCACACATATGCACATGCACAGCTGCAGCCTGTCACATCTGACAGTGCATTTTGTTCAGCAGGTATGTGACATGTTTAAGTATGGGTGGGTAATGAACATCATTTCACATTTTTAGATACAAGGCGGGGTATGATCCAACAAGATCCTGATGGGGCTTGGCACACACACACACACACACACACACACACACACACACACACACACATGCACATTACAAGCCTGTAGTAGTCAGCTTCATACCATTATGAAAAAGTGAAACTAAAATATCACAGATTTGAGAAAAAGTAAAGACTTATTTAAGTGTTGACAGTGGTTGGTCACCACAGCTGTCAATCCCCTGATGTAAATCCTCATCGCTGAAAAAAGCTCTTTCCAAATCTTCACGATATTCTCTGAGATTTAAGTTAAATTAAAACTCACATAAGTACGGATCCACTCTTTTTTTTTTTCTTTTTTTTTTTTAATCAAAGCGGATTTCAGACATTTTAGGATTTCATCAAGCTGATTTGTGTTTAACTCACCATTTTTGTGATTATTTTTTAATGGGATATTTAATAATATCAAAAGGGGATTTTGACAACTTTAATGACCTGTTATGGTTTTGAATCCAACAGACCTGCAGTCAGAAACCACTTTGGTAACTAGTGGATATCTGTGTCTCAATGACTGTCCCAAAATAACATTACACAAGTAACATTATGGCTTAATTCTCATTTAGAGATTAGGAGAAGACAAGATTGCGCTACATTCTTACATTCCGTCTATGCAAAATATGTATCCAATGCACCACTTCAAGTCTTTAAGTCCTCTCCAAACAAAAACCAAGGGAAATCATTCTAACTCATGAAAATGACATAGAATTATATGAAATTTGATTAGCTCCTACAATATTATAAAAAGTATCCACCCCTAAAGTCTTTTACCCTTTTACTGGCTTAGAAAATAAATAAATTAATTAATTAAAAATAAATAAATAAATAAATATATAATTAAATAAATATAATGAAAAAAAGGAGTGTCATAAATATCCATCCCCTTCAATCCAGTATTTATTAGATAGAAAAGAATCTTTAGTAGTTAGTCATACACGTAAACATGCACCACAACTGAAATTTGTCTTCTGCCTTCAACCCATCATCATGCATCACACACACTGCATGCTAGAAGCAGTGGGCCTGCCAAATTAGACGCCTGGGGAGCTTAAGTGTCTTGCTCAAGGGCTCATCAGCCAACTACTTTCTGTCAGTCCAGGGAATCGAAACAGCAACCCTTCAGTCCCAAGTCCACTCTTCAGCATGTGGGCCATGGTTGATGCACCTTTGGCCTCAAACACAGTATTAGGTGTGTGTGTGTGTGTGTGTGTGTGTGTGTGTGTGTGTAAGGATCTGTCAGGCTCACACATCTGGACCTCACAGTTTAAGTTCATGTTTTCAAACTGTCAGGTTTGATGGAGATCAGGTGGGAAAAGCATTCACGCTGTTGTCCTTAAACCATATAGTATATGTATAACCTTCACTCTATGCTTCAGGTCATTGTCTTACTGGAACATAAACCATGTTCCACCAAGTCATTGTTCTTTTGCAGATTGAATCAGGTTGACCTCATGTCTGTCTGTCTGTAAATATGTGTGTATGTGTGTGTGTGTGTGTGTGTGCAATAAAAAGGGAAAATATCTCTTTTTTTTATGGGTGCTGTATATCAAAATACAATACACAAGAGTTGTGGAAAATACTCAACTGAAAAATGCATCATAATGTGGAGATGACAATTGACTGTGTTGCAAATGAATATTCAAGTCTGTCCTTGTCCAAATAATGCACTGCAGAAGGATCCGTGTTGTTTTTGTGTTGTTTACTGAGGTGTGTTAAACAGGTCCTGGAATTGACAAGATGCAGTTGCTCACTGTCGTGCTAGTATTAGTTAGTCTAAATTACTTTCTCATTAAAGAATAGACTGTTTGTATTCATTGGTGAAAAAATAACGATTGAAAACTGAGAATCTTGAGATGCATCAAGAATTATTGTGTGTGTGGATTCTTAAATGGTGAGTCACAGCTCTACAATACACCGATGTATGCAACAGCAGAATAGACAAAACACATGGGAGAAACTAAAATGAACATTCTGTATGTTCTTTTTACACATCTTTTAGTTTTTGTATACTGGAGTCTTTCAGTGACTGTGGCATAAAAACCATACCCAAAAGTGAAGGATATTTGTGAAAATAAACTTAGCAGACAATGCATTCTTTCTTTCTGTGCATATTACTAGTTGCTTGTTAGCAGTAGGTGTCAAATATTCTGACAGAACACAATCACAGGGAATCTCTTCAGAGAAAATGCCTCAGTATTACAGTGTCACATCCATAGAAACGTACACACAAATACAACCCTAGGCAGAAGTCTCAGAGACATGTGGTCTAACAGCAGAAACCCTACTGCAACACAAATTTAGACTCGGGCGATGCTCATGTACACACACAGAAAGGGACTGCCTTTATGTCATTCCATTAAAGCCATTACTTCAGCAAAATGATAGATGCATGGAGACCCACTTAAAGCTTCACATGCCATCCATGACTCATGTGACTTTGCATTACGAGATCGCCTATAGTCCGGGGATTATTATATAAAAGTGCTGGCTGCAGCATTAAGATCACTGTAGCAGTGCTCAAGTCATGGACAGCTGCAGAGAACTTTTCAGGGGCACTGAGTGGGAGTGGAACTCTGATCCTTGAAGCACAATATAATATGCCAAGAGAGGTGCTAAGAGAGTGCTGCAGTGACTCAAAGACAGTGGACGGTTCAGAGTTACTTCAAATATGTGCAGATTTTTGGTAAAAACAATGTTTGACCACTCACAAGCTTTCAACAGTTTCACCACATCTCAGCTTTACTCTCTGGAAATCATTAAATTCAGTCTCTACCAAGGAATCCGTGACCAGACCAGCTGAAAACTTCTCACTTCTTTTCTGTAGTTTTTTGAAAGCCTGCCAGTTCACACCATTGCAATTATAGGCAATGGAGTGTCATTTCAGTCTCTTTACTTCCAGACGTATTTGTGACTGGACATGATTTGTAGCTTCTTAAAATATGAATAAGGATAGTGACACTAAATTACACAGTACAGTTAGGGTGAAGGGTGAAGAAAATCCCCTATTTTATTTAATTTAATTTTTTTTGTTTTTGTTTTTTTTATACAACATAAGCAGAGAAAACATGAAACTGACTAGCATGGCAGCGTTTCAGTGAGAAAAACTACAGCCAAGACTGTTGAGGAATATGCATGTTTTTTATATTTTGCACTTTTTAATTTATTATTTACAATGCACATCTATCCATGACAGAAAAATATCCTATCAGTGTAAATCAAAACTATGAAGCTGACTGTGAATATAGTACGGGGCAGATATCAAACTGGATCCAGTGGGTTTGTTAAATATAGCCTGCTGTGACTGCGGAAGTAAAAATGGTTTATTCAGTGCTATAACATTCACGCAAAATGAAAACAAAAAAATGCTCTTTCATCTCAAGTCACAATAAGTACTAAACTTTGGCTGCTAATTGTAAACTATCCTGGAAGGCAAATTGGATGCTCTCCTCTCACATGCATTTCAAATTTATTTCATTTTTCAGGTTTTTAAGAACCTTGATGCTCTTCTACAAAAAATGGAAATGCAAATGCAGCAGCAAATTACTATTTTTTTTTATTTTTTATGAAGTTGCACAATTACAGTTATTATCTTGCATTCATGTGTAAAACTACATAAAATCAATGGCAACAACAATATAAACTCTTATCTGCACCAAAAGTGGATACACTAAATATTGACATTTTTGGTTATTATTTGTCAACACTATTTTGTTTTTTCCAATTGGCCAGCTTCTTAATGAATAACAATGAAATTGTTCATTTGAAACACGTCTTTTAAACCATGAAGTTATTAAATGTTTTCTTGTTTTCATGACAGGTAGTCTAATACATTATTAAGCACCGTACCTTGTCAATTCAACTTCACCATTACTGACAGATAAATTAATCTGAAAAAATCTGAAGTCAGTAATGACCTAATATGTACTGGAACTGACATATAATAATACAATTATATAACCACATATAACTTATAACTACATATCATTAAAACAGGTACACATAGGTTAATTGTCCTGTCAGTGCACTTGACCATGGTACCGATATGGACCACATGGACCACCTTCAGTGGCAGCTCTCTACTTCGTAATGCTAATGCTAATGCTAATACTAATACTAAGTATGTGTGTATTAGCATGGGTAAAATGTAGATATTGAATTTCAGAATGGGGATAGGTGAGGCAGGGCAAATTTATTTATATAGCACCATTCATACACAAGACAATTCAAAGTGCTTTACAAGGGTATAAAATTACATTAAAATCATGAACAATAAATCATTAAACAAGAGGAGAGTCCAGAAAGATAAACATGGAGGATGAAATAAAACAGGAATAAGAGACTTAAAAGAACTCAAAACAGTGATGCCTAAAAGTAAGAATTTAATGTTAACCCAGTCAGGTGAGTAGTAGTGGTATTAGAACCAAAACCTTAACCTTAATAAATAGCAGTAAAATAAAACAAAAGTGGATGGAGAAATGGAGGCATCGTCCATTAGTTTTTAAATTGACATTTAATAGCTGATAGTTTGTGATATGGGCTATTTAGAACCAGAAATTACCATATTTGGATAAATGAGGTGCACCTAAAGAAGGCTAAGGGGCCATACATTAGATAATACTAAATACCAGATTACTGACTTAATGGAATAAAAAAGCATCAAGCATTGTGTAACAAAGCAATCTTTAAGTCCTGTTATTTAGTATTTTATTAAATAAAGTAAAACTCTGTCTCAGCAGGTAACCAAGCTGTCAATCAAAATCTCAGAGGCAGATATAAAAACCTTTTATTTGTCTCAAGATCAAATAAAATTGATTAGACCAGACTACTGGGGAAAAAATGAGTGATGTATTAATTTTAGAGAAAAGTTCAATGTAAGTATAGGAACCGGTTTTGTTTTGTTTTGTTGTGGCCATCAGCAAAAATACATCTTCAAAATACTGACTTTGTTTTGGTGCTGACACTCTTATCCCTATATACAATAATATAACAATATATTCTTGGCCTGTGCGACTGTGCTTGAACGGAGCTCAGAGGGTCTGGTTCCCACCACTTCCATGCAACATTCAAAAATAGTTTTGTCTTGTGAATCATTCTTCTGACCTCAGCCCCCTCCCCATAGTCATGTGGTTTTGCTATTGTTGTCATGAGCTGGGCGGCTGCTCTGATCAAGAGAATCATACCATATAAAAAAAAAAAACAAAAAACAACCCTTTCTATAATTTTATTTTCTGTAATCGCTTTATGACACACTGTATGCTGTCAGACTTTCTGCTCCCTATCTCTCTCCCCATATATTCTGTCTTTGTCTCGCTCTATACCCCTTGTGCTTTATAATACACACCCGGAGGACCTTTTTTCTTATCAACAAATTAATTAGGAAAGCAAATGTAAAATAATTAGTGTGCGTCTGGTAGAGAGACTGAAGAACAAGACAGAGGAGAGGGTCACGTGGAGAAAAGTGTAGTTATGTCATGTGTTGTGTGAGAAACAGAGCGAGTAGGAGGAAAGAAGACAAAAGATACAGGGAAGCTGTGGGAGAGGATGGCGGAGGGATGTGTGAGGAAGAAACACCTCATCCTATTACATGTGATAATTAACCCATGTCTTCCCCTCTTCTCCATAATTACAAACAAGCTCCTCCGTCATTATGTGCATGGATACACACTGGGAAATGCAAAGACACCCATAATACTCCTATAGAGATGCAAAGAACCAGCATTCACAGTCACGTATAGCTTTAACCTGGCCCTCAAATGGACACGTTTCAGATTGCATTAAATGTGAATTTAAGGACATTTCTTAGCCCTCAAAATCCAATTTCCTACCTGTGGGGAAAGCTATCAGTCCTCTTTTAACATTGCAGCCTTGTCTTTTTGCTTCACAGCCACTGCATTACATTACCACGTCTGTATTTCCCTGCTTCTCATTCAGTGATACCTTGCATGATGCAGGGAATTTATTATCAGGCACAAGGCTGGTTTGTTTTTGATAGTCTTTCCACGGGTCCTCTGTTGGGTTTCCTA
>JAPSES010083046.1:0-25117 GCA_029822895.1 Maxillicosta whitleyi | reverse complement strand
ATTTCACATGACGGCCGCTATTCATAGTCCATAATTTGAAATCACAGTCGGTGTACAGCAGGGTTTACGTTGCCTTTTAATTTGTAACAGTTCATTCGCTTACTACATTCGCTTGTTCGTAATGTGCAACCTCCTCGTGATATTCACAGCTGTGGGTAAATTGCCAGCTTTTTTGCCAGACAGAGAAGTTTTCGTCATAGCCAATGTAATATGCCAGGAAGATGCAAGTTAAGCTGTTGATCTACATGCACTACATGTGATGTATAGTTTATTTTTTATTTTAAAAATCATTTTATGACATTTTTATTTTTCTACTTATTTGTTCTGTTTTTTTTTATGCAATTTTGATTTATCATTATGATTTCTTATATGTAGTAGCAGCCTTACAGAAGTCTGTGAACAATAAACCCAACACGTTTTTTTCTAATCCTGTGTCAAGATTTCCTAATAGAATATTAGAAATGAGAATAGTTTAAATATAGGCTAGGCCTATCTCCAAGCTTAAAGTTTAAAATTTTATTTTAATTTAGTGGCATTTTTTGCACATTTGAGTCTAAAACTAGCTATGAAGGTGAGTGAAACAGACTAACATTATGAATGTCTGATTGCTGCCTTATTTCACCGAATGTTCCATAAAACAGTAGTGCACACCCTTAATATAGTATGGACAATATGAATTGCAGATATGAACACAAGGTGTGAATATTACAATATGAATGTAGGCTATACATTCAGACTACTCTCTTGCAGTGAATGTTATCCAACAGACGGCTACTCACAGCTTGTTATATGTACGTGTTGGCTATACTTCTATGGTAACAGTTGTTCATTTTATCAATACACATTTTTTTATAGGTGTTTAAATACTAGATGCCTCCTCCTGGACAAAACAGATCAAAGTCAGGTAAATTGGGCTGCTCAGTCAGGTAAAATAGAAATTTCAATTTAAAATAGAAATTTTCAATACTTGAGGAGAACGTGCCAATAGATACTATGCTATTCTAAGCTAGCCTATGCTAGCTTATGCTAGCCATTTGATATGCCTTTTTTGAAAGTGTGTTGATCCGCATATTATAGGCCCACTACATCTTTTAACTGTCAAGGCTGTCCTCTTAAAAATAGTTATGTTGTGTTAGGAAAATGTTAAAATATTTGGATAAAATTGCTACAAAAACATAACCCATTTTAGCTAAATATGGTGGCCCATTTTACCTGAACAATTTCAAGTAAAATAGGCTGTCAAGTTTGATGAAATTTTAAGGTATAAAGATACTTTTTTGTTGTAACATCCATGTCACTCTTACTAAAGGTATATATTTGATACAGTTAATACAGAACTTCCATTACTTCCCTCAATTCAGAAGGTTATATAAACCTTATTGTAGTGATGCATATTGTCATTCTGGATTCACAAGTTTTCAAAATTTTCTGCCACTGTCCTTATAAGGTATTGCCCCACCTACATTGATAACCTCAGACCAATCAAATTAGTCAAAACATATGAAGTACCATTGTATCAATAATTTATTTTTCTTGAACTGTGATTGGTTGTTAAAATTTATAGAGATATGATGCTCCAACCTTAGGTGGTCCATTTTACCTGAATTCACCCTACATGTTCAGTGCTAGCAGTAGGTAAATGCTGCCACACGTGGTCCTTGAATCTGACTAAATTTGTCCTGGAAAGTCCTTGAAAGGTCATTGAATTTGATGTTAACCAAGGTGTGGGAACCCTGCATATCTGTTTTATGATATAATCAACTTTTCTCCTTAAAACACAAACTCAGACAGTGGTAAAAGTCTCTTTATAACCTTCACATACAGTCATACATACTTCAGTCAATCTTTTACAGCTCAGTATTTGGCAAAAAAACAATCACAGTAAAACCATAAATTAGCTCCATTTGTGTTGGTTTTTTTTTTTTTAGTATATTTTGGAATGTGTAAATGTGCAAAAATAAATAAAGAGTTGTTTTGAATGAACATAAGTACCACAGATTGCGAGATAAAAGCAAACATAATAATCTAGCATACTCACTTCATAAGCATTACTATACATACCCATATAGAAAAAGGGGGCTCAGCATCAAACTTCATTCATTTACTCACTGAGAGTTATCTACGGGAGGGGAAAGTGACAGCAACTGATGAGCCTAATGTTACTGCTGTTTGTATGTTTTTTTATCTTTGATGTCCTTGGAGTCCATCATTGTAAGTTAAAGGGATATTTTGGGATTTTTGACATGAATCTGTATGGCGTTTCCACCAGCAGTGTCGTACAGCCACACTGACTTACCCCCGACAGTGTCCTGTGAGCCAAGTTCTGGTCCAGTGTTGGTCGAAAACAAAAGTAGTCTGGCAAGTAGCACGTGTTCAAAAGAGTGACTTATTTGCATCACAAAACCAATGTCCACAAAAAGTCACACATCGTAGTCACTTGGCCCTACTTTCTCTCATTTCATATCAGTGCATGCTGTCATGCTACTAACTGTTGCACACTAGTCAAAAACTTTTTTCAGCAGCGAAACAGGTAGACTGGCTGTCATCTTGTGGCAGTGTACAGAGATATGAAGAGAGAGAAAGTAGGGCCAAGTGATTACGATGTGTGACTTTTTTGTCAACATTGGTTTTGTGATGCAAATAAATCACTCTTTTGAACACATGCTGTTTTGGGAAGAAAAATGTTTTATTTTAGTGACTACTTTTGTTTTGACCAAAACTGGACCAGAACTCGGCTCACAGGACACTGTCGGGGGTATGTCAGAGTGGCTGTATGACACTGCTAACGGGAATGTCATACAGATTCGTGTCAAAAATACCGAACTATCCCTTTTAAGGTTTATTATGATGTGTGTGAATGCTGCACTGTTTGTGTCTTACTTTGTTGTGGAATTATGCATCAAGGCAATGTAAGGTTGTCATAAATATTTTTATTTTATACACACAAATGTGATCGCACATTTGATTATTTTACTACAGCTTTAGATTGAATAAAAATTGTCTTGCTCCTGTTGTGTGTTAAACCCAGATGTCTGTCACGTCTGTTTTACATGTCAATGGTCCGATTGCTGAAAATTAGAGCAATGATCAAACAATGGTTATAGCACCTCTGCTAACCTCCTCAGTCCTCAGACTTTGATATGAAATATGGGAAGTTGTGGCATCGTTCACAATGGCACACTGACATTGCTTTCTAGGTCACAATCAAACATTGAGAATTCAAGAGGCTGAAAAACAGGCAAATTGAGAAGAGCCTTACGTTTGACCTCAGGCAGGCTCTGGGGGTAGACCAGCTGACAATGGCCTACTACTCTCTGTTGTATATATTATAGAAAAACTTTGGAATGTCTATCTATGTCAATCTATGGAATAACATCCCAAGCTGTTCTTTGGAAAAATAATTATAATTGAACAAATGTTTTGCATAGTTTAAAGTACAAATATTTAAAATTGCTCCTTTAATAAACACCGATTCTTTAATACCACTTATCTATCAGAGCTCTCCCCATAATACTTGGAAAAGGTGAACAAATAAAAACCTTCTAAAACTATTCCTTTAATCAAAATAACAATAAAACAGGCCCCTATCTCCACAGCATCCAGACCAAATACAAATGCTGGTGTGACAGCATCTTTTTCATCATTGCTCTCACCCTCTAGAACACTCTCAAAAGCAATCAGAGACTCTTCTTCACTTACCCCATTAAAAAGAAAGCTACACAAGGCTGACTTATTTAATTCTGTGTTCAAACACTGATGACCTTTACTTTTCACTCATCATTTGTTTTTTCTATTTAATCTTATTAATTTTTTGTTAAGTGTCTTGGAAAAGCACTAAGTGCAATCTATCATTATTATAAAATTTTCTCTTATTACTAATGAAACTTTCAAACCTACACTAATGTTTTGTGTATATGTTGTTCCAGGTCGTGTGTTGATCTGTGCCAGTGATGACAGGACTTGTGCCCAGTTGCAGCAGTACATCAGGCATGGTTCTGACTTGCTGCTCAAAAGACTATACACCTGCACAGTTGGTAAACGGGACACTGCCCCAGTCTCCACCTTTGAACTAGACTCAGACAAAAAGGGGAAAGGCTGGACCAAAAAGGGAGCGAAGGGAAAGGAACCTGCAAAGAAGACTGCAAGGTCAACAAAAAGGCCATCGCTAACCCTGACCCAGATGATGGGAAAGGAGGAGCCCAAAGAAGTAGTGATGGGCAGCAGCGGGGATGAGGATGAACTGATGGAGGAAGATAGAATTGAAGAAGAAGAGATCAAGATAGATTTGTCATCAGATGCTTACTACGGAGTCTTGAAGGAGCCACTCACTGTGATTCACCCGCTAAAGGGCTGCGTTGACCCCCACAGCCTGACACGGGTACTGCATGAAGTTGAGCCTGATTTTGTGGTGCTGTACGATGCCGAGCTGAGTTTCGTCCGCCAGCTGGAGATATACAAAGCAAGTCGGCCTGGAAAGCCTCTTAGGTGTGCAAGACAAAAATATTAAAGTAGCCCTGTTCTATGAATATATGATAAGTATTCCTTCAGTAACTGTACGAGTTGTAAATGTTTATGCATAGCCTAATGTAGTTTATGTTTGAAGAAAGACCTCAAGTGGGTAAACCAGGCTATTGTGCTGAAATGCTGCCAGGTCTATGGAACATTGTCCATGGTCAAATTCGTTGTAATTTTTTTTTTTATATATATATAAGTAGCCTACCCATTTCAGTTAAGCTACAATTAAAAGCAGTGAGGGGAAAAAATATATTGTTAAAACATATGGAGATGGTTTGAAATTCGTTTGTATTTGCACATTGAAACACATTAAGATGCAATTTTTTTTAACCTCTCTTAACATCTCAATTTTACCAAGATTTTTATGCTCAAGCCAAGTTGGAAAACATTTAAATCCACTCTGGATGATCAGCTGACTGTTACCCAGAGTCTTCTAGTATATTCATGAACATATGGCTGTTAGTCCATACAACCTGTTGTTACTGATGAGACTAAATTATTCCTTGGTCTCAACGATGAAAAAAAAAAACCTCATAGTGATTTGTTGCAATGGGACAGGTGAAACCACCGTGGACCAGTCAGATTTGAGGCAGCTGGTAGCACAGTGTGTACTGTGTATATGTAATAATGTTCCCCATAATCAGAGCTTAATGCTTAACTATCCAGTTTGTGTAATCCATCGGTTCTCAAACATTTTTACAGTGAATTTCCCCTGAAATATACTTTTTAAACCAAGTACTTCCAATTCTTGCTTTAGCATTACTGATTGCAAAAATTTGGCAAAATTTGTTCCTGTGCCAAAGGTGCCTATTTTAATTTACAAAACTTTGAAAACAACATACAGCAAACAACTTTAATATGTTTAATAAGTAATAATAATAATTTAATAAGTAAATTTTATATGCAAAATATAAACTGAAAAGTGCATTCTTTCATTGATAAGAAAAATTAACTGATCATAAATTACTGAGTGAACCTTTCATCATCAACAAATAATTACTTAATTACTCATTTACTCAAACTCATTTCTTGAATAATATAAAATAGAAATGTTCTTAAAATGTTACCAAAGCTTAAACAAGATGGTTTACAATAAAACTAGGATTGTCAATTGAATCTATGAATCTATGTATTGTGTTTTATATTTCAACATTGAATCTCATTATTTATTTTGTATTCAGTACATGATAACTTATTTAATGTATTTAAAAAAAAAAAAAAAAAATTCAAATACCCTGGGCTTCTTCCAAGTACCCCTGGGGGAACATGTACCCCACTTTGGGAAAGACTAATGTAATCCAAACACAGAAGAGCTAGAAGAAATGTTATATGTAGCAAGAAAGCAACCTAGTTTATTCAGTCCAATCAGGTTAGTGGAAGCAAATACGTATTTTTTTTTTCCTGCTACCATTTTAACATCTATTGTTTTATGTTATTTTTGTAGTGCCTGGAGCCACAGCCAACTGATCAAGTTAACATTTTGTTTCCTTAGGGTATATTTCCTTATATACGGAGGCTCAACAGAGGAGCAGAAGTATCTGACAGCACTCTCTAAAGAGAAGAAAGCTTTTGAGCATCTGATCAGGTCAGAATTTTTTTTTTTTTCAAATTATATGGAAATTATAATATGTTACTGTTGATAGATTCCACAGGAACTCACCTAGGACCTCTTTTAAAATGTATTTTCTTTACAAACATCCATGTGAATGCTTCGTCTAAGCTGAGAATCCCAAAGTTCAATTCCACAAACTGTTTTAGTCATGACTTTTTGAAGTTTGGGCCTTGGAGCCAAAGTTAATCATTAGTATGTGTATTTGTGCCTCACAGGATGCTTATTTTTCAATGGATCAATTTGAAAATTGTACTGAACATCCAAGAAGCCCTAAGGCTGGTTTACAACATTGAACATATTAATATAAACAGTAGTTGTTGCTGGAGTCATAATAATAAACATAAATTTGTTACTTCCAATTTTGAGAACTGGTGTCTCCACTAGTTTCACTAAAAAGCTTCAAAATCCTTATTCCCTGACCTTTTCAGAACAAATTTAACTAATGATGTCAATGAATGCATTGCAAGTCATCCTTTGGTTTTCGTGGATCTTCAGTAAAAATATCAATCAAATTCAGGGAAAAAACATAACATGCTGCACACTAATACCCCTTCAGCCAGAATGGATGGACAGACAGATAGAGGATAAAATGATAAAACGGCCTAGAAGTAATAAGCAACTCACAAGGCTTAGAATACACATACTAACAATTATGTATAGCTCTAGGGCTACACTTCAACTAATCTGTACTGAAAATTGTTATTTAGGGGAAAGCTTTAGGATTTTGCAAGGTCCAAGCTTTCACATTGACTTTTTTCCCTCAAGAAAATCCATGACATGAACTGGACATAAACATGTTATAGATTCAGAGTGCAATGATTTGGTTGCTAAAGTGTTGGTTATTTGTGCGTGTGTGGTTGTGCGCTCCTTTGCAGGGAAAAAGCTACCATGGTTATCCCAGAAGAAAGGGAAGGGCGAGAAGACACCAACCTGGACCTGGCAAGAAATTTAGAGCCTGCCAATGCCACAACCAACACCCTCAAAGCAGGCAAGTCTGTTTCTATAGTCTCTAAAGGTTGATGGTCTAGACAGTTGATTATATAGGTGTTCTTTAATGTGTTAAATCTGCATTCCCAAAATTAAGGGTTCAAACCCAGAATAGGTTTAAAGCAAAATGAAATAGAAAAGTGCTTCTTTTTTTCCTTTTTCTTTTCTTTCTTTCTCCCCTTATGAACCGGGACTTGAAAACACAATATTGTTGCAATAAAATACTGTATATATAAAGTTTGGTTGTGGGAAGGGGCTGAAGTATGATTTTAAAAACCTCCAAATGAATTGTCACTATTTTGAGGTAAGACAAAAAAAATCTTTCTTAACAAGTAAGAAAGTTTATTGAGAATGTTTTCAGAGTGAAAAAGTATGTCAGTGGTTTTTGTTTGGAAGTGTTAGCATTTCAGTTGTTTGTTCAGTTGGTCTGTTGCCTGCTTGCTAGCATAACTTATCAGTGTTAAGTGATTGCTGATTTTATCTTGCTTTCCTAGTTTGGCATTATGTCCCTGTCTCCTGGGCTTGCATAGATTCACCACCAAAGTAGATTTATCATTGTGTTGATTTGAGTAAAGTTAGTAAAAGATGTAGATTTTTTGGTCCATAGGAGATGAAATGGTGTCAGTGTTTTGTTTGTACTTTGATTTCAGGAGGCCAGGAGCAGGCCAAAGAGCCTTCACGAGTCATTGTGGACATGCGTGAGTTCCGTAGTGAACTGCCATCCCTTCTCCACCGCCGTGGACTGGACATCGAGCCTGTTACACTGGAAGTCGGAGACTACATCCTGACTCCAGACACATGTGTAGAGAGGAAGAGTGTCAGTGATCTTATTGGCTCTCTCCAGAGTGGCCGTCTGTACAGCCAGTGCCTCTCCATGACTCGGTACTACAGGAAACCAGTGTTGCTCATCGAGTTTGATCCAACTAAACCATTCTCTTTGATGGCCCGCACAGATTTCCGTCAGGAGATATCATCGAATGACATTTCTTCAAAACTCACTTTACTCACGTTGCATTTCCCGCGCCTGCGTATACTATGGTGCCCCTCCCCTCATGCTACAGCTGAGCTGTTCTTAGAACTGAAACAGGGCCGTCTTGAACCAGACGCCGCAGCAGCTCAGGCAATCACAGCCGAGTCGGTCACAGTGGCTGAATCTATAGATCTCTACAATCCGGGACCTTATGACTTCCTGTTAAAGATGCCTGGGGTCAATACAAAAAATTGTAGGGCTCTTACTAAAAATGCTGACAGCCTGGCAGATCTAGTCAAACTCAGCCAGGTCAAGCTAGCAGAAATACTTGGGAACACAAACAATGCTAAGTTACTTTATGAATTTTTGCATAATGTTTCAGATGTCCCTGCTCCTGTGCAAAAGAGCAAACAGATATAACAGTGACACATGTCTCTGTTCAGACCGAGTTCATGTTTTATTTGTACAGTACTGGGGATGACTCATTTATTGGCAAATGTGAAGATAATTCCACATATTAATATGATATAGATGAAAATAAATTAGGTCTTAATATTGTGTCATAGGTTGTTGGTTGTTATTTTTTAACATAAAAATATTGGAAAAACATTTTTAATGCATTTATAATGGGAATAAAAATTTATTTTTATAATTTGCTTGCATAACCTGTCATTTTGTAAACAAAAACATGCTACATCATAGAGATTTTATCCCATCAATCAAATAAAATTTTACAGAACAGTTACAAACTGTTGAATGCCTAATGTTATTTTGCTTTAGAATCTGATTTCAGCATAAATAAAGATACTTGCATTTAAGTGTTAACATGAACATTACTATTATTTAAAAAAAATAAACAAGCAATTAGTTTTCAGCATTGTGATATTGCATTTTTAAGCTAATTTAAACTTTTTTTTCAATTGTTTGACCAAGGAGGAACATTTCTCAACCACTAAAGGAACAATTCATCCTTCAATTTGTGACAAACAGTACACTACAAAAAAGGGAAGAAAAATTGCCATCTGAAAATAAAACAGTCAAATAAATGTGTAAGTAACAATTACAATATATGTTCATGAGATGTAGTGGAGTGAAAGTAGAGAGCAGAATTTTGTGGAAATACAGTAAAAGTACCAGTACAACTACTGGTTACACAGGCCATATTAATAGCACAGAGTGAAATACTAATCATTACATAAGAACAGCATTTACAATATTGAATACCCTGGGCAAAAAGAGAAGCTTTTTTGTATCTTATTTTTCTTATACATTTTGAGCTGAAGTCTAGGAGTTTTGGAAAAATAAGAAAAAATGATGGCTTAAACTTGTAACATCAACATGAACCATTACACCACTATTGTTATTCACAGGTAAATTACGTTATTTATCCTCAGAAGAAGTGAGATTTTCTGTAAAAAAATCAATTTCTTCCATAAAAGGAACATTTAAAGGCAAGTAAAATTCAAGTACTACAAGACATGTTATGAATAAAGTGTAGTGCCCTGCCACGCCCCCCTCTACACAGCGTCATTACGTCACTCTACATCCGAATCCAGACCAGTCGCAGCCATTTTACCCCATGAAATAAACTTCAATCTCATAGCAAGAGGAAACAAACAAAATACGAAGCATAGTTCGACTGACATTATTGGATGTACATCTGTAAACCACAGGCTGGACTGCTTCTGGTTGAAAGTCTTCGAAATTCGGTAAGACTGCACACCCGTAAGGCGGCGCTGCCTTGTTTTTAGCATATTAGCATGCGTTAGCCACGCCGAGCTAACTAGCGAGACTGTGAGGAGGTTGTTGTTGAGGAGTGTTCATGTTGTGAGCACAGGCAGCGCTTAAAGCGTGGCAGCACCACCCTAATTACGAGTACCTGACCCTGCCATATACTGAGATTTTTTTCTTGTCTGTAAAATATTTGCCACCAAAGTTATTTGTCTTTCATGAAAGGGGTTGCCTGCAACTAACTCACCTGTCAGATTTAAAGTAGCTAGCCTGCGTTAGCGTATCGTACACCCACCCACCTCCTCCACTGCGATAATGTTCACTATGGAGGAGGCGACAGCCATGTCAGTCAATAATATTCCCTTGGGGAAATGTATTTTTGTCTCTAAACTTCTTTGTTGCCATATTTCCCTGTGTGGGGATTTTCTCTTGGTGTTGTATGCTGATTTGAAAGTCCGGATGCTCCGTGACTGGACAGACAGCATCCCAGTGAGTTGGCATCAGTATTACTCAAGTAATAGAAACCACGCACGGACCTGGTTGTGTAAGAAGGCCCCTCTCGCTTACACGCGATGATGTTATCTCTGTGCCTTCAAATCGACTGAAGTGAGGAAAATGAGGCAATGCTGCAGCAAATACGAACAGATCGTTGTCTGTCTGAGTGATTCAGACAAGGCAGGATGTGGTGGATTCAGTGGAAGGGCCTATTCCAGCTGGTCTGTCCCTGTAAACGGATAATTATGAGCGTTAACTTAAACACTAGGCATACATATGGGTAGATGGGGAAATATATACCCACTGTCAGTACACCGTATTCCTATGTTTTGCTTGTTTCAACCTCCCAGTGCAGTATTAGTTTGAATGACTGTGCGCTCAGATACAGGTAGACGAGGTTTGCGGCGTCTCCCTCCTGTGGAGAATTACATGAAAATTAAACTACGTAAGTCTTTGCATGTGGTAGTTTACATTGATCATTGCCCAACTTTAAAATTAAATTGTCCGAAAGGTGTACTGCTGTCCCCATGTTAGTCAGGGTTCTGGGATCTATATCTTGCAGTGATTATACCAAATCAGCGTCTCAAAGCTTATCAACATACAGAATACCAGCACTGTCACCCTATGAAGGTCTAGATTCATTTTCATGTTTTTTGTTTTCCAACCTATCTGCAAGTCTGCCGTATTGTGTGGTGAAGTGAAACAGGAATTCTTTGGTTACGTGTAATCACCCCCCTCTTCACCCCCTTCCAAACCTTTTTACTGTTTTTAGCAAATCTGTTCCAAAGTCCACAAAGACAGCCAGGAAGGAAACATTATTGGATGTATGTCTGTGGGAACAGAGCAGAACACTAACTCTACTGAATGAGCCGCAGTGATGTCACCATTTCTGTCTTATCTTTGGATGTAAACAGATGTTTTCTTTGGGACAAGACTCGGGCTATTTAAGGCTCTAGCTAAACTACAGAGTCAAACTGCAGGAAAAGAGCAGCTCTTGCATTGTGTTTGTTTCACATGAGTGAATTTTTTGATATAGCTAGTTTTTGACAAAACAATAATTTAATATCATAATTATCATTATATTCATTTTCCCTTCCCTTAAGTCTTTATTTAGATTATTTTATTTATTTAGTCTTTATTATCACATACACACATTCAGTGTATCTCAGGGTTTTTTTTGAGTAGTTTGTTGTAGTCAGGTTTTTTCCTGTTTATTTTTTAATAATAGATATATATTTTTTATGTTCTACCCCTAGATATCTGAAATATTCAGGTGTTTTGCAAATGACACTAGTTTTCTTAATTTTTTTAAGATTAAGAACAAAAAACAAAAACAAACCAGGATTACCAGAGACTACAGGCATGTTTTTGTCTTGTCATGTCTTTGCCATCACATGGATAATTTTTGATTTGTAAGCCACTTTTGCTTTGTTTTTTTCTTTTACTTTGTTTTCATATTGGCACATCTTGTCATGTCTTTCTCATCTCAGGGTTCTAACTAGCGCAATTTAGTGTATTGGCCCCTGACGCTAAAATTTTGACCCGATACGCTAAATTTGCTCCCAATACGCTAAAGTTTAGTACAGCGTATCAGCATTTTGACTGTAATTGTTTGCCCAGATCAAACGCAGTGT
The DNA here is from genome assembly GCA_029822895.1 of Maxillicosta whitleyi. Taxonomy (NCBI): domain Eukaryota; kingdom Metazoa; phylum Chordata; class Actinopteri; order Perciformes; family Neosebastidae; genus Maxillicosta; species Maxillicosta whitleyi. The sequence goes on along the minus strand of JAPSES010083046.1, from coordinate 13,173 downwards.
CCAACATTAATGGTTGCCTGAAGCACCTACTCTGAATTATCTGGATTTTCTCTCATGTGTATGTCCTCGGAGGATGCATTTATAGCCTGAGTGAGTGAGTGTGCTGCCATTGGCTCCCTCTGTGGTGACGTCAGGCCACAGACGTACAGTGACATTCTTTTACGCTTAAAACAATGGCGGCAACTCGGTAGTGAACATCTCCCTGAAATCCCCGTCCACACAATCCCAGTTTTCATCTTTTTTTTTCCCCATGTTTTTTTTTTTTTTTTTTTTAATTAATTGAAAATTCACACAACCATCTGGCTTCTTCAAATTTTGCTCATTCTTATTGTAATTACTAGATAACAATTATACATAGACTGATATCAATAATGTAATAGCCCTAAATATAGCAGTAGCCTATAACACAATATATGAACAATTTTAGATTAATTTCAGTGAACATTTTTTGGCATCCTGGTTGTAAAATGGACTTTTTTTGGCATGACCCATTAGTTGTTTAGAAATGAGGAAATTTCTATCCCCCTTTCTCAGGATAAGAGTTGTCGTTTATCTCTTATGACAACTCATGTTGTCAGCTAAGAAACTGTACGTGTGTGTGATGGTATGGGTGGACTTTATCACTGTAAGTCCTCAAAGCCTTGTCTATTTGTAATAAAGGTGAACCATGACCTCTTTTCGACAGTGTGCCCAAACTGAGACTGCAGCTTTCTTGCTTTAGCAGATACACCATATCTTCCCTTCAGTGACTTGGGAAAGAGTTATTTTGCTGAAAATATGGTGTTCTTGAATGACATGTATCAGACATTTTTTTTAGACAGCCTTTTTTTTTTTTTTTTCTTTAAATTGACTTGTATAGAATAGAAACGAAACAATACACACACACACACACACACACACACACACACACACACACACACACTCATATCCGTGTACATATGAATATATAAATGAAGATAAAATTAATAAATGTATCAGTCCTTTACAAGTGCCGACATCTGTTGGCAAGTTTGTTTGCTACTTTGATATTACCGTTCTAGATCCTGCTTTGTTTGTTGTATTAAGGTTTTGAAGTTATGCCGAAAGAGATCCGTATATGTATGTGTAATTTTTAACTCCCAAGTATGTAAATTCTTAAGTGCGTTCAAAAGAGAAAGGGGTAAAGTCTATCAACACTGCCAAATGGTTACCAGGAAAGAGGATGCTTTTAGAGAAATTCAATTTGTATCCTGATATTTTGCCATATGATTCTAGTGTGTTGGTGAGACCTGGGAGAGATTGTATAGGGTTTAATCATCTCCATAAAGAGACACCTTGTGTACTCCATTATGTCTTGTCCATTATGTCCATTATATCATTTATTGTTGAGGCAATAGCTAAAGGTTCTATGGCCAAATCAAAAAGGAACAGTGATAGACAACAGCCCTGCCTTGTTCCCCAGTGCAGCTGAAAATAAACAGATGCAACAGAATTGGTGCGTACTGAAGCCAGTGGGGTAGAATACATTGTTTTGACCCAGTTAATTACATTAGAGCCAAATCCAAACTTGTCAAGGGTGGCAAATAAGTATTCCCACTCTAATTTAATGCAATGTGTAATTTGACAGTCTGCCATGGAAAAAGGAGCAATACAAATAAATAAATAAATACATGAAAAACAAAGAGGACAGTACTGACATAAAATGAAAGTAAAACACATGCACAGTGACATAAATTCCCCAAACGTGCTGATCTCCCAAAAGCCAATGGGGATCGCACCCTAACTCCTATCGTAGGCAAAAACAGCATCAAAATGCACAGGGTGAACTAACACACTACTCGCTTTACATAGCAGAACATTATTTTTAAGAATAAAGGAAGAGTACATATTAAGTAATTTAGAAAGCCTGAATGTGCAATATTTAAGGTTCCTCCATCCAGAGTAAAAAATATTCTAGTACTTTCTGAGTGGAGCTTTGAAAAATAAAGATTTAAATGAGTCAAATAGACTTAGAATAAATTGAAAACTGTAATGCATTTGTGAATATCTTTAGTCTCATGAATATTATTTATCATTTTTCAGAGTTAGTTGTCACCTGATCGGCATCCTGTATGTTCTGAGTGATATACTTCTGGGCTTCGTCTGGGGTGGAGAAAGTTTTTTCCACGTTGTTATAGGTGATCCTGAACTGAAAGCGCACCCCCTCGATCCCACGGAGCTGCAGTCTGATGTCATTAAACGCAGGGCTAGGCCGATAGAATGATAATGATACATATCGCGATAGACACGTACTTGATCGACAGAAAATGCGTTCGATAGAATGTTTTGATAGAGTGGTTCTTTTTTTTCCCAAGAGCCCAAGGTCCGCTTTCAATTATTGTGAAGGAAGCAGAGACTGTATTCAGCTTGTTTGCGTGGGCAAAGGCACTAGTTCTCTAATACCTAGCAACGCATGGTGAGTGAAACACTGATAGCCAATCATATTGACCGTATTCCGCCCCGCCCACTGTGTTGCTGCGTTGCAGTGTCCGGTCATGTGATCGGCCTCTGCTGCATCACTCGTTGATGCCTCTATAGTGAGAGTAAATAACTATGGCTTATCTATGTTACATGACTGAACTACAGTTATTCTGAAAACACAATATTTAACCACATGTCGTCTTAAAATGTATTAAACAGTGTGTTAACATGGTTAATGAGCAATCAGTGGTGCCAGTGTAGCAAATATAGCTAGAAGTTGCTGGCTCACGACGCGTCAGAGCAAGTAAACTCACAAGCACTTTTCACTGGTGCTGAAGCTTCGTAGCCAAGCCATTTCTCATTTCTCACCACTCAGGTGTAGTGGTGTTGGTTTTCCCTCCACAAAGTGAAACGAGCAGACATACGACTTTTTCAGAGGTGCTTGTGAAGCTGTCAGCTGTCAGTTTACTTGCTCTGACTCACCGCGAGCTAGCAACTTTTAGCTAGATTTGCTACATTCACACTACTTATTGCTTATTAACCATGTTATTAACACACTTTAATACTTTTTTAGACGACATGCTTAACTAGATAGAGGAACTTCAATTTGGAGCACAGCCGTATCAAAGCACCTCGACAAACGCACCAAAAGCAGCAGACCGACATGGAGAGGTACTCGACATCAGTGCCTTATCATAAATCAGATAAACGCCATAAAGATAGAACACAGGCAGTGGCATATCACATAGCGAAAGACATGTTTCCTCTCAGGACGGTGGAGAAGCCATGTTTTAGAAACCTACTCCACATAATCGACCCATGCTATGTACTTTCAGGGTGTTATTAATTTGTTATTAATCAGAGAGTGATCTTTTTGCACTAAACTTGCAGTGAAAAATTTAAAAAATATGACAGTTCGTCTCAGGTATCAGGTTTTGCTATGTGTGCATTGAACACTTTGCTCATGTTTTTTTTATAACACCTTTTAAGCACTATTATTGATAATTATTCAGTTTTCATTTTGTTCATAACATTGAACATGCGTGTTGACATTCCTTGCTTATTGGCTGTCAGAGGATGTTTAAGTTTGAATAAAAAAAACGTTGTATTTTCCCCTTCTGGTCCTTATTTTAAATAGGTCATAAAATGTTTCAATAATTATTGATATCGACCGATATGAAACACTTATATCGTGATATAGATTTCAGCCATATCGCCCAGTCCTAATTAAACGCTGCACGAGCTTTGCTGGTTTTGGCGGTGTAGTCAGTCAAGATCTTCACATTTATTTTGCAGTGTTGACCACTGCAGTGAGGCGGTGCACTTCTCTCAGCTGCTGTGTAATGTCATCCGTGCATGTAGAAAGGCTCTCCTCCACACCTTTTACCATGACGTGCAGCGATGACAACTCGGATGTAATGGCTTCTCTGTAGTCCCTCAGGTCGGACTGGGCTGCATTAATGTTAGCCCTCACAGTTGCCGTTTTGTCAATCACTGAAATAGCCGCAGCCACCTGGGTGCTCCACCTGGAGGGTCTTTATTGGTAGAGGCCGCAGGTTGGGACGAGAAAGTAGGCCTCACTTGTAGGAGCGTTGTTTGATTTCTTCTGGATGATTTCCCTGCCATTTGAACTATTCTGTTTAACTTGACAACTTTAAAGTAAGTCCAGGCTGGCTTTTCTCTTGTCAAATTGTGCCAAATAATATATTTTGAAAGATTGTCCTGCTCTGCTCCGCGAAACATGACTTACTCCATTGCTCACGCAACAGCGATCTTCAATCTTAAGTAGTCAACGCAATAAGAGGCTATACCTTTTTCATTTAGTTCCAAAAGCCTGAGTATCACGGCTGTGTTAATTATTTATTATTGTCATAAAGTCAGTCACCTGTGCTGGATGTGTGTCAGAACAGCCCCAGGAGGCAGACACACCCTAGACATAGCCTAGTTGTCACACTGCAGAAATGTCAACTCAAATGTGAACAAGTTGAAGTCTGATCACCTGCTGCTGCTGAAAGGCATAAAAAAGAGATTCGACTTGAGCCAGGTTGTTTTACTTCATATCAGGAGTTCATTGTGATTCATGTGGGCTGGTTAGAGATTACAACCTCTATAATGAACATTGTTGAACAATGTTAATCTAAAGTCTGTCCCATAAGGCAAATGTCTCATTTCAATACTGTATATGGTGGGTCTATTTTTAGCTCTTGCATAGAGATTGTGAAAGGATGGAGCCTATCTCATGTTATGCAGACGATAATCACAGGATCTCACTGTAGGTGGAACTATCTGCATTTACATATATTTAGTGGTAGAACAACTAAGTTATTAACTTACACTGTAGCATTCTGCTTGAGTTCCACAAAAATTGCATCATTGTGTGATTGAATGGGAACACTAAAGCTCGGTATGTCTGTGTACTACTTTCACATGTTCACTTGAAGATCACACTTAATACTGTTGTGGAAACCAAAAATACTTGCACAGTCAGTAGCAGCTACACCTAACACACCTCAATTTCTTGGAGTTAACAGTAACACAAGTTAAGTAAATACAAGTGTAGTATCTTAGTGTATGCGTTTACATGTTGTCACACAGTTTGTTTAATGATAAAAGATAAAAAAGTTTAACCAAGGCTCAAGGCTTTGTATGCCTCTTGAAGCTCATCAAGAGAATGCAGAGTTTGTGTGCAAAGCAGTAATCAGAGCAAAAGGTGGCTACTTTGAAGAAACTAGACAATAAGGTGTATTTTCAGTTATTTTATACTTTTTTGTTAAGTGCATATTTCCATATTCATAGTTTTGATGCCTTCAGTGTGAATCTGCATTGTCAATAGTTATGAAAAGAAAGGAAACTCATTTAATGAGAAGGTGTGTCCAAACTTTTGGACTGTACTATAGAGGTGGTGGGTGAACATCAGAAGACAGTGGTGGTGATAGATGTAGCAATCCCCAGTGATAGCAACATCAGAAAGAAGGAACATGAGAAGCCTGAAAAATACCAAGGGCTGAAAGAGGAGTTAGAGAAATGTAGTATGAAGGCAACAGTGGTACCAATAGTGATCGGGGCACTAGGGGCAGTGACCCCCAAGCTGGGAGAATGGCTCCAGTAGATACCAGGAACAACATCAGAGATCTCTGTCCAAAAGAGCGCATTGCTAGGTATAGCTAAGATTCTCCGCGGAACCCTCAGGGCGGATAACGATAGCCGGTTCAGCCGGTGCGGCTGCACCTGGGCCCGCGACCTTTAGGGGCCCATTGTGGAGGTTATGATTATTATTATAAATCCGACAAATACATGTTACACAATCTGAAAATAGGTCTGTGTTGTCACTCTGTTTCGGAAAAGTAACAGAAACAGAACAGAAAGTTCCCCACATAGTTTGAGAACCCCATCGCCGAGCGAGCACACACACAACCCCCTACCCCCTTCTGGAAAAGTAACATTGTTTCTAATGATATTAAGGAATTCTGGGTAGACTGGTCTGTTTAGACTGAGTTGAAACACAAAAGCGGTGCCAAGAAGCGGCAGGAGCGTAGGGAAGCACAGGAAACGGTTGCAAAACTACCGAAATTGGGTATGTTTGGATTCAGAAGAACATCATTACCTAGTGCTACACTTAGCACTATCAAGTCTGAACCTAGCAACAGGTAAGCTCAGAATCAGCCCAAACATCAAACGTGCAACACCTTAGATTTACCCCCTATTTAGCCTACCCTTACAACACAATTCATAGAAATTTTGTATCAGATACACTTTATTGTTTAAGGATATAATTGAATGAGATTTGGCTTCAGAAGACGATCGTCTTTGATGAAGCTAACGGGAGGCTTACTTCCGCTATGGTGTACTAGCGGATTCAATACCGTGCAGTCTGATTGGTTTATAATGCAGTTCGGTCACCATCAGAGCCATAGACATGATAGACGCCGCACGGGTGGGTGGGGCTCTTAGCAACAGAGTGCGCAAACGCGTCCTCCATGTTTGGAATGGAGCCGCTGCCGGCAGACCAATGCAATGAATTGTCATAACTTTATGTCTTCCTACAAAGTTAAAGACGTTGCCTTTTATCCTCCTCATTACAGACACTCCCAGACGTATTTAAGGGACATACGGACAAGGGAAATGCTTCTATTTGTTTGCTGCGATAGTTACAGTCTGTGTTTATTCCCCTTGTAGGTTTAAACCAGTGAAATTGTTTTAAGCAGCTGTGTTTAATAACAGCAGATGTGACGTGGATTTTCTGAATGAAGACCACAGACAAATGTTTACATATAACAGATCATTATATATATAGGTGCATAGACCAAAGAGTACCATAACATAGGCAACCTATAGACAAATTAAATTTTAAGCTGTAAAATTGATTCCTAAGTTATATATTTCCATAGACATAAAATAGTATTATAATGTACACCTCAATGTGTTCCATTTACATTGCGCACCATGTACCAGAAAAAAAAAAATCAGAAAAAAGCTGTAGCCTATTTAAGGATGAATTTGTGAATATAATATAATATAATTATAATATAAATAGAATATAATTGCGGAGGCAGCCTTGTTTGTACAATTATAAGCACAGCAGGAGCTTGGCATTTTTTATGGTGTTAATGTCCGAATCCATTCCCAATATGGCTCGTAAGATGAACTTCAAGTGATTCAATCATGCACACTGATGAATATATGAAAAATAATCCCTTTTTCTTTGTTTCTGGACATGTGTATAGATTCTGCGCCATTGGTACTTAAGCAAGCTTGCTTGTGGTTTCAGCAGAAGGCAAGGTTTCAACGCTTTGAATGTTAGGTCTAATTCCATGCGCTAGCTAATGTTAATGCAGTAGCCTATTGTTTTATTGCCCTATAAATTAATAAAGTGTTCTTGTATTATTGACTCAATATTGTGTAATATGTTGTTATTTGCAATAATACAAACCTCGTCTGATCATTGAGGATTGTAGACACTCATATACTGTAGGCTACTGTAAGTCCCTCTTTAAGTCGTCACTAGGGGGCCTGTATTCCACATGTCGCACCGCGGCCCGTGGCGAGCTTCTTACGCGACTGGTCCCAGGCCTAGAGGACCTGAGTCTGAAAGAGACACCGCTCAGGTGGGCGAAAGGAACATTTTTTTAAATCTAATATTCTGGGTTAGTTTGTTCTTTTCCATGGTTATTACCTTTTTTATGTTCAAAAACTCAACTCTCATTTCCAGTGTGACAATGAAGGCACATAAGTAGATTTCCAGTGCTCAACTACCAATTTTTTCAATACAATTGATTAAAAAATATAGAATCCACCTATGTGGATACTTCACTGTATCCTGAAATACATAAAATGATGAATTAAAATAAAATTTCACTACGGGTGTAATGGTTCAGTTCAACTTTCGGTTTTTAAGTGACGGTTCGGTTCAAACTTCGGTTTGGTTTAAACATTAAAACATAAAAAACACTGATATTTTTAGTAGTTTAAAAGCTCCAGATGAAATGTCTTGATTTTATTGAAATATTAAGAACATGTACATGACTCAATTATATATGTTATAATAACATCTCTTTAGACCAGTCCTCAATAATAATAATAATGACTGGACATGTCATAGCGGTGTTCCAAAACATTTAGCAATTGTTTAAATCCGTGGTTTTCAACAACTGAAAAGGGACGCATGCCCAATGCCATAAAAAACCCGATAGCATTAGTTATTGCTTTTGCGTGCTCTGATTTCGGACCAAGTTTCAGTTGGAAGGCCTCATGAATATTTGGCTGCTGTTGTGCTTTCACTGCTCCACCGGGCTGAGTGAGCTTGGTGTTGGCGTGATAGCTCCTTATATGCGCTAGCATGTTTGTTACCGTTCACTCCCACAGACAGTTTCATTGAACAATTTATTTGAAATTAGCTCAGTCTCATTCAAAAACTTGAAGAGACCTCCTACACCAATTGTTAATACCTTCTTTAGAGTCAGCTCTCCCTTTGCATTCCTGACAGCCCGTCATTGCCGTCAACTCCCTTGTGAGGTTATGCTGCATTAATTATGGAATTATGACGTGTGCGGCCAAACCATGGTTCAGGATGACAGAACGAGTAGTTGAACTGAAGTACTTTGAACCGCGGTTTTCCAGTTCGGTTCAAAACCGTTACACCCCTAAATTTCACATAATTTCACTTTTGACAGCAAATGTCCTACTTTCATCCAAATTTTTAAAATTTTACGACATTCCCAAAATGCAAGGATTAACGAGTCTCTAATTCCACATTTAAGACAACTCCCTGATGCATTTTTGTTGTATTTATTAATCTTACCTCTTGTACAATATGTTCTATGTATTATTATTATTATTAACTGTAGATTTTCATTAGCTGTATATTATATCATTACTAGTTACTATACCTCTATCCTTCCATGATTTCCAATTTAATGATGACTCATAGTTCCCCTAAATGTACCCATATTACATCATGTTATAGAATAAGTGAATGTGTTGTACATGACAAAGATGTAACTCCATAATCACAATGTATTGTAATGTGTCATAGGACATGCCTTACAAAGTTGAATTGATACTCTGTAACAAACACCAATGTAAACAAGTCATGTCAGTTCTCATTGACACCCCCCCCCCCTCCACACACACACACACACACACTAAATGTTCAGTTTCTATCCTCTTTATCTTTTGTCCACCTCTTTCTCGATCAAGTTATTATCAATCTAAACAAAAGATTGTATGACAGCCTTTTCACATGGAAGCTAAAGACATGATTTGAATCACATTTACCTTGCTTCCTATAAAATAATGGTCAGTTTGGGCGTAACAGGTTTTCCTCTGGATTGCTCTGGTTTCTTGAGTCCTGTGTTTGGTGGCTTTATGCCATTGTATCAGACCACAAACTGTATTTTGTATCATTTCACACCAACATTGTTAGAGTTAACTGGAATGTGACCTAAATGTCCCATTTGGGTTTTTTGAATGTTTTTACAGTGTATATGAAGTCTACGTGCTTCCGAATGACTTAGGGAAGGGAAGTAATGAATTTAGGAATTCACTGTCCCATTATTGATGTAACTTAGGGATTTGATCACCCATCAGTTCTCTTAGCGATCAATATCAAATTCTTTAATGTCAGATATGCACTAATATTTTGCATTTCATTTGAACAAAACTCATAAGATAGATGACATTAATGAAGGCACACTGTATGGAAATGAAAGTGAGCCCACATTGAAAATATATTTATTGTCTGAATTTCTGAGCTGTCTGTCTCAGACAGACAGCATGTTCCTTCTCGTAATTTTCACTTGTGGAATGTTGAATATAGTGCTTCTGTAATGTCGCTTTCATTCTGTGCAGGAAGCGCATATTGGCATGTCTTTGGTTCTGCTCTTAATCTACTGTACTTCATGGGACATTTTCTAGCAGACTTTAGGATTATTTAACCGTGATGTTTAAAATCACAATTAATTGTAACACCATGACATCTCTGTAACAAAATCTTTACAACCCTAAGGTTATGAAAGGACCAGGTAAAGGAGTGTGAGAGCTACTTGTTGTAGCCTCTGAGACTCATCATCATTTCATGTAATTATAGGACATGGCGATTACTTATAAAAAACAGAAAAAGCAGGTTGATACAGTGAAATGGTGCAACATTAACAGTATCAATAGAACCCAGAGGAGTTTAATGTTACCGACTGCCACAGAGGACATCTCGCTGTATGTTCCCCTTCGAGAATCACTACCACCTTCACTAAACAGTACACCATTGACGTTACTTTCTTGCAATTTAATTGCATGCTGTGGTGCTAAAGGTGTCTGCATGTTGTAAGTATTGCCCACTTTGCCGTAATGGAAGCTCTGGCTCTAGTGTTGTCTTTACTGGTGAAATATAACCATACTTTAGAGGCTTCTGAACCAAAATACAGAAATTACGCATTTGACGCAATGACGTTGTGGAACCAATAACCAGAGCTGTTAAGCAAGCTTACTAACAATTCAAAGGAATTGAGCTAGTGGGAACCTGTTCTCTACAAGAACCGGTTCTTGATTTTCATCCTTAGACTCAATGATGAGCAGAGATAAGAAGCTGAACCCACAGCTGTGACTGTGAGTCAGGAAAATTTTGATATATGCCACCTGTATTTTGATTATTGTAAGACGAAGTAATACAACATATCCCAATATTGATATTTTGTCCATCCCCTAATAATTAACACTTGTGTCTTTTCTCTGCTGTCTCAGTGCTTTAAATCAGACCTTGTGTTTCTGTCAAAGAAAAGCACAGATTGAAAATTAACTTGAAATCAGTTATGACATATTAATATTGCACAGGACAGGTGCTTTTGTTAATATGTCTTCAGCTGTGCAGCATATTGTTGTAGCAGATATGGGTATTTGATTATTTTATCAGACTGAATCAGTGAAAATGCCTGCACTTCAGTCGTTAGTCTTAAGAATAAAGATGAAACTTTATTACATACTTTAGTTAACGAAAATCACAAATCTCATAAATCTCAAAGGTGCTACACCTTTATATATTTGATTAAGAGCTCATTCTGCGGTACAGGGAACTCGAAGTAAATGAGTACGCAAAATCAGAAAAGGGAAACAATACTTTATAAATGTATAACATTTATTAACTAAACTACGACACATACAACACAGAGCAAAGAACAAAGAACAAAAAAGAGATTATATAGAAGTAATGAGAGTTTGGAAGCAGAAAGAAAAGTTTAGCTGGATCAGAGTGACGTTGTTTCTAACTTAATTAAGCCATCTCTAGGCACAGTTGAAAACCAGGTATCTTAGTTAGATGGCACACTGAAGTCGTTTGTCAGTTGCGGGGCAACAAGACACTGAAGTGGAACTTCAGAGGCCATCTGGACGCAGGAGGATGGGCATGTGGGATGTGCAGCCTGGAAACCAACTTGGAGGAGCACAGCCAGCTCTGATGCCATGGGCAGGTCATCACTGGAAGAACAGCCACAACAATGCCATCACGAGAGGAAGAGCGGAGCTCGAAGAAGAGAGAGAGGGTGAAAGAGAGAACATCCAGAGCCGAAGCTCTAGAGGTGGAAGAACTTGGAAACTTTTGAAGGAGAACTCTGCGACTCGACTCTGAGCAGGAAACTCTCTCTGGTCCTTTTATGCTTGGACCCTCAGGAGTGGTCAATGCCACCCAGAAATGCATATTGATGAGCTCTTGGGTGTTGGCTCTTTGTCTCTTTTGGCACTCATCCAGCCCATCCCGCATCTCATTTGCATAGGAGCATGTGTGTGTCCAGGTCTCACATTGCATTGGAATGTCTTCCTTTGGAGGCCCAGAGATGATGTCTCCATTCTTAAGTTACCTGATTTCGACTTTCTTTGATTAAATATTACTCCTATCTATGTCAGTTGTGATCCAACCAAACACAATGATTATATGACGTGGCCTAAATCACAATAACATGATTATGTCAATGTTTCATTCACACACATGAAAATGATACCAATGAAGAAACAAATGTTATATTCACATATGAATTCACATAAGGAATATTTAATCACATGACTTTAAGACATTTAAACACACACATTCACAAATGTCTTCTCATCGCATTCCTGGGGGATGTGTGGAGGAAGAGACTGTAAATTGCTAAATTTGCTGCCTCTGATAACATCAAGGTAAACAAGAAACTGCGATCTGTCATTATAAATGTCAATGAAGCTTAGCTCCAGATGGTGTCTTCTCTGCTTGACCTCGGATTGTCCAGTCAGAACAAGTCAGGATGGAGTTCTGGTTTTCACAAAGGTCAAGAAAGTCACTGCTTTTCCATTTGTGTGGCACCTAGATTCTATCTGTCTGCATCAGTTTGTACGAAGTTCGTACCTCATACCTCACCAGGCTACATTGTTAATATTTTATAATGTCACAGCCACTGTAACAGGTTTTAAATAGCAGAAATGCTGTGTTTTAAATGTGTGGTGAATCCAGTGCCATGCACGTTGAGTCTCTTTCTTACCCGCAGTCGGGTCCACCTTTGACACTGATTGTGTTTAACTCTCCATGAAAACACATGGGACTTATTGCCCGTGCCATTAATACAACAGTCGAGGGCAGAATGATATGCAGCGCCCGCCATCTGGTTGCGCTCTTTGATTCTGCTGTGGCACCTCTGATATTTATCCCATAACGCTTTGTCAGCTGTGACAGTTTTTTGTTCCTTTCATTGCCTCCTTTCTCTCACTCAGTTGCACCCACTTCTGTTCCTTATGTTTACGTTATACCCCAACATATATACACAAAGCACGGTCTGTCTGAAGGAAAATCACTCTTCTGCAATTTCTCAGCCTTGCCACTGAAGCAAGAATTTGGTCAAATAAATCCTCATATGAAAAAAATGTATGGTTTGAATGGTAGAAATTTTTTTTTAATCCCTCACACATTCTAAAAGAATGAAGTCATTCCAAATTTTATTGGCAAAAATTTTCACCAACTTACACCAATTTATATGTATGTATTATCTTTTTGGTCATGGCAAAAAAATGGTAGTGCTACATCATACACATAGAAGTTCACAGATGACTTGAATTTATTTTTTTCTTTTGAATTTATGTGTGTGTGTGTGTGTGTGTGTGTATTTGTGTGTATATTAGGGATGCATGATATATCAGCCAGTGAGGGTCCTTGGGCAAGACCCTTAATGCTCCCGCCTAATGGGCAGCACGGTGGCGCAGTGGTTAGCGCTCGTGCCTCAC
>JAPSES010082884.1:0-21804 GCA_029822895.1 Maxillicosta whitleyi | reverse complement strand
TGGAACCTCGGCTGATGCGGTACTAAAAAACTAGTATAGGGTTCCAGATTCCATGTCCTTTTTTGCAATGGAAAAGCGAAAGAGCCGTGTACCATGTAGTGGAAAAGCGCCTTAACATAAATCACTAGGGAATGTAACATTAGCCAGACAAGTATGAATTGGGGCTGTCCTGCCAACAAACATATAATGGCAAAATGCACAGATTATAGCCTTCAAAGCAAACTTTGGTGGGCTGCTAGCCTGCTGACATCAGTTTTGCTGCAATCAACTGTTTTTACTAGCCTGAGATAACTTAGAACAGATCTGGATCAGCTCATCACCCACCAAACTGAACTTTTGGATTTTCTGTCTGTTGGGTAAAGCATGTTTTATTTGCATCCATTGCACATCTCTGTAAGGTCTTTCAGTCAGTCAGTCAGCCTTCATTCATTTTACAACAATATCTCAGCAATAGTTTGACTGAATTCTAAGGCTTAGTTTGCTCTTTGACCATGTTGCTCTTTGACACGTCTGACCAGTTTTCTCAATCCTTTGGGATATTAACACATCCAACGGTTCACTACTAGGCTAGTTCAGATTCAAGGACATGAATGACATAATAAGACATTGTCCTTTTAATCTAAACCCAATGACATGTAGGGCTCATGCGTATAAATAAAGGGAGTGAAAAGCTAATTTAAAACAGCCTTGAATACAAGTGTAAAACTGATTCCTGAGCCAACAGTATGGATCAATACAGACACATGAGCTCCTCTTCCTCTATGGGGTCTTCATTATGTTTTTTGACTGTGGTGGTTGATGCACATGTTTTATTTTTTCTGACGAAACTTTATTATTAGAGATATACCTGAAGCTTTAGTTTGCTCTGGTCTGTATTAGTGGATGGTAAACTTAGTATTTTTTCCAACAAAAAGCCTTCGTCTAGCTTTGAAACAATAAAAGAAATAATGGGTGAAAGCTAGACACGTCATTGTGGTTGTTAGTCGGGTTTAGTTGTGTTCTAATTGTCAGTTGAATTTGTTCATATCCATCTTTTGCACATCTCCACTAACTACATAAACTGTTAAAATAATGATCATAGTGAGATCACATCTCCAGCAAACTGAAAGAAAAAAAGCATGTCAGAAAATGTACATTTATGTAAACCATTGTTGACTTAATGTAAAATATACAAATCAGCCTATTTAAATAAACTATTATTCTACTATTACCACTACTACTAGTATAATGTGATATGATAATATAATGAATATGTCCTCGCAACATATCTATTATGATGACATTAAGTCTCCCTGGAATTACATGGTTGTTTACAATATAAATTTAATGATTGAATTAAAACGTAAATATTCCATGCATAAAAACCCGTCCAATGTAAGAGCATTAAATGCATACCAAGAATGTACTGCAAGGGTCTGTCCTTGATGCTGAGCTCCTCAGTTTTACAGAGGCCTAATGTGAGTGTATTAGATTTAAGCAGGCATTTCCTGTGTGTCAGTCATAGTAGCGTTTGTATGCCTCATTAAAGTGTGCACTACACAAAACCATAACCAAACACACAACTTCCTGTGAGGATGCCCAGATAGAATAAGGCACGCGTAAGAATGCACACTGTCTGTACGGTGTAATTTTTACTTCATAGAGGCTGTGATTAGGTTTATGTGCATTACAGAGCTGCTCATAAAAACATGGCTGTAATTCTATGATGTAATGCTTGTGAATCTATGAAAGACACTGTGGGTTAACAATATGACTGTGGATGGGAATCGCTAAGAATTTAACTATTCCATTATGGATCCGATTCCTTATCAATTCTCTTACTGATTGTCATTGGGTGAGGGAATAAAAGAGCACAAACTGGTATGTGGGGGTACAGTGAAAGTGAAACTAAAGACACTTTACTAATTCCTCCATTTTGTCATTTCTACGATGTGGAAGTGGTTTGACTCGGTCCATTTCCCATTGTTGTGCACCTCATTTCCTTTCCTCTTTCTTTGGAAACTTGTATTTTAGGGGATACGATGTTTGTTGCTGAACCTGAACTGGTCCCGAATGGTGTCCTGCTGCTAGATTCACAAGCACCATTACCACTAGCCTAAGTATTGTATCAAATGAATCACATTCTGTGTGGACAAATGTTTGAGCATATCGGAGGGATTCCACCCTTTTGAAGAAATGGAAACTTTGACAGTGTTCCAAGTGGACCTGGTCTTGTGTTGTCTTTTTAGACTGTTTCTACCTCAACGCCATGTTGGCTATGTTCCGACTTAAACAATGCAGCATAGGTGTGACATCATTGCGCATGCCCAACAAAGATGGAATTGATGAGCTGAATCGTTAAGCAGGCAGGCAAATGATTCCTAGGAATTGAGCTACTGGGATTTGGTTCTCAAAAAGAACCGGTTCTCGATTCCCATCCCTAACTATGGCCCTGATATTTTGTGGATGTGTTAAAACCAAACACATATATTATATTAAAAAGAATACACAAGAAGGAGCTCAACCTGGACACAGAGTAGATTTATGAAAGTTGCTCTTTAGATAGGATACATGTAGAACTAAAAGTCCTAAAATAAATGAGTGCCTGGATTATGTCTTGTAGGGTTTATTATCTTATAGAACAACCCTCTAGCTCTAAAACATTGTATTTGTTGCACTTCTGACCACACCTAGCATCAGTTGCAGTTCATTGTAATGATGTAACTGTGGTAGTCACCCAGCACGTTTATCCAGGTCAGATGTCAATGTATTGAGCCATCAAATAGCAGAGTGTTTAGCTGGCTGTGTCAGTACGACTTCAGGGTAATCGGATGAGAAACACTAGATTAGGTTTTCTAATTTCGTCTAGTGTATTCTTACAAAATAGCGAAGTCATTTGCCAAAGTTATTTAACAAGCTCATGAAAACCCTGCTCAGATGCACATAGAATAGAGTTACCTCTTCAGTTTATGCTGCATTCGGAGACGGACCCTAATGTGTCTTCTCCACTAAAAGTTGGTATATTTGAGGATAATTTCTTCTCTTGTTTATTTATATGTCAAGGATGTAAATACAAATTAATCAGTATTTGTGTGGATGCTTTATGGTCACCTGACATAAGTTCGTCAGATTGTGTGGACATCAGATCAACATATTATTAAATCGTGTTAGACATAATTGCTACCTATAAACAGGCTCCCCAGGCTTGACAGGAAATTGTTGAACATGCTTTGTCAAAACAACCATAGGATTTTACATTGTTACTCTGCTGTAGCTCTTAAACTGGCAAACAATGGTTCAACGTTTATGTCATTGTCACTTGTATGCTATATGTAAAACATAAAAACCAGAACCAGCACTGGTCATAGCTATAATATAATATATATCAATACTATATAATAAATATCAATACTATATATATAGTATAGTAATATCAATAATAAAATGAGTACTACTATAGTACAGTGAATAAAAAGCTGGGCAGTATGATGAAAGTAGCATGAGATCAAGTGGGGCTCGTATTTAATTCTGTACATATCTTGTGATGTATTTTTCATCTAGACTACAAAGACATGCTCAGAAGTAAAGAGACAAATCAAGGAAGACCGTGGGATATATCTGTGATGGAGTTTCATTTCATTAATTTGAGGTCCAAGAACCTTCTACAAACTCGGCAGCAGATCTACACTAGAGACCGATGCAACAAACACAAAGAACAACAAATAAATTTCCTTTTTAAGTTAAGGCATCATTAAAATATTATGGGTCTTGGTTCTTCATAACACAAACCACAACTGACAAAGATGTCTTTAAGCTCAAAGTTTAGTTCTGTGATTTGTTCCAAAGTGTCAGAGTTGTTATGGCTGAACACAACCATATGAAATCTGGCCTTTTGCCCCTTTTTTTTTTTTTTTTTCTTCAGAGCAGCTTTAGTGTCTTAAACTGCCCACTTCATCTGCCAACTCCAAACACATCCCTGTCTTTATACCCATTAGGATTATACCTATGAACATTGAGGAGACGTCTGTTTACAATAGCAAATTTAGCGTCTTTCATAAGCTTAGCCCAGCACGGATCATCATCGTATTCAATGGAGCAGTGAGAAACATCAAAGCTGCAGGTGTGACGGTGCCAGAAATGAGTGATACTGAATGAAGCAGGCGTCCATCTGCGGTGCTGCATGCAGTGACGCTGCAGAGGATAAGGGTTTGGCTCACAGCTGCATAGTTTTACCGGAGCTTCCTTTTGAAGACTGAAAGTTGATACTGTTGCTACAGCTTTCTCTCTTTCGTCCTCCGCCTTGAACATGCCACTGAAAGCGCCCTGCTCGGTTTAGCGTACCGTAGATCAGCTGCGTGTTCAGGATCTTCCCTTCACCTGCTTCTTGTGATCTACTACTTTGCTCTAAATCTCCTCTAATCCCTAGTAACACACTGTGGGGGCTCCGTCTGCCTTCACCCCGCTCGCCTCTATTTGAGTTTACCTGTACATTCCACATCCTCTGTGCTTATTAATTAAAAGTTTAGATGGGATTTCCACGGCATGCGTGTGCTTCTGTTGCCTCCCAGACTGAATGTTTGAGCAGAGGATTAGCTGAAACATATAGGCCTGAAATAAAACGCACCGAATGCATGTTTGTAGTGGTTGTTGTTTATCCTCACCAGAACCAAGACTGTAAATATGGAGAACAGAGATCCCTTCTTTTCTCTCTCTCCAGGAACCACAAACTAATTACATTTCAAATAATTGTGGCCTCTTTTTTCCCCCTATTCGATGCCAGAGAATGTGATGAAACCCGGTGGAATGCTGTGTGTAATGAAACCCACTCTATTATTTAAAAAAAATTAAATAAAGAAGCAGATGAAGATGACCAAGGGAATATAGACAGAGCGGGCGCTGGAGATGAAAGACTGGGGCAGAGGTCTGTGTTGTTCTTGGTTAATAAGGCTCACTGAGGCTGGAGAGCACACAAGGATAGGGCCTTGATGATTAGCCAACAAACTGCCGTTGTGTGATGAGATCAGTCTTGTCCTGTCCGTGCACAGACATGCCTCGCTTTTTATATCCGAGACCTGCTTCCACTTCAGTGGAATTTCAGAGATTAAAACAACACGATAATATGATGGACTAAAGGTTTCATATAAAGCCCAGGCTGATTGTAATGGACTTCATTGTAGTGGCTGACACTGAAGCTGAGCAGACAATATGTACCAGTACTGCAAAAACAGCCAAATAGTCTTACATATAATCACATAGTCCTACATTAACCCATAAAGAAAGACCCAGTTGTACTTTTGTCGCAGTTCCCAAATAAATTTTTCTCACTATTTATCCTTTAAGTGATGCATCACCATTTATTCTAATAATGACCTCCTGTATTTTGCACTTTTTCAATGAAAATCTGGTATTTTCCTTTACTGATCATGGAGATATTCATAAAAGCTCAGATTAAAGTTGAGGTTTATTATATCAAAAACAAAGAAAAAGTATCCATTTCAGTAAAACCTATCATTAAAAAGCAGCTCAAGTCAGTTTTTGGGAAAGCTTTTGGTTGATGGATTGATCCTTTTATGAAAAATTTCATTCTTATGCTGTTTTATTGCACCCATTTTATGTACAGCACTTTGTGATTTGTATCTGTGAAAGTGCTTTATAAATGAATTTACCTATTTAACTCAACATGAACCAAGTGTCTCCATCCACTGTCATTGATCCAACTGTATGGGTTTTACCACTGAATCAATGTTACAGATGAGGACAGTGTTTCCACGGTAACTACGGGACCTCTGAATGTTCAAATGGGTCATATCTGATGGCGATAAAATGATGACAAACTGCATTTTACAGTAATTATTATTAATTAAACAAAATGATCTACCATTAGGGCGGCACACTTTATTTGGCCAGATTTTCTTAAACTAGAATGGCGCAAAAACACTGTTATGGACTTTGAAACAAGGGAAATGTAAAAAAATTTTCGCAGTTTTTTTGTGCACAGCTGATGTATAATTGTTTTTACCATAATGTAAAAATATATCGTAGAAAACTAGAGGCATTGTTTTTTGCAGCTTGAAGATTAAAAATGTATTGCAGATGTGTTTATCTCACGCCAAGGTTAAATTGCATGAATGTCAGCTGAAACTACACTCAGCTGTAACTTTAACACAAAAAACATTCCAGTAATATTTTTAAATGAGTCACGTTTACGACTGAAGGCTGCGGTGTGTGAAACTTGATCATTCTCCAGCTCAAACTGCAGCCCACCAATATTTCACACCTGCCAGGAAATCCATCCGATCGTCTCACAGCCACATCATTCATTCAAGATGTGTGACCCCGCTCAACCTGAATGCCATTGGATAGGCGATCCAGTGGAAATCTGACAGGATTTTATAATGATACTGGCAAAACATTAACCTTTTAGATGCGGCTTAGGCTAAGTCTAAGTCAAGAGTGTCAAATTCATTTTAGTTCACGGGCAACATTCGGCCCAATATTATCACATCACAATATTAACACATTAATACATAAATAATGTCACCTCTAAACTTTTCTCTACATTGTGGGGTAAAAATGTTTACATTTACAAATTCTGCTTTAAAAATGTGAAAAACACAAACAAATCATCAACAAACTGAAATTTCTAAAGAAAAATCAGCACAATTTTAACAATATTTATCATTTACATTACATTACAACTTACAGACTACAGTGCAAGCTGCAAATACACAAAATATTTAGTAACAGGTAGAATATTGTTAAAATTGTACTTCTCTTAAGACATTTCAGTTTCATTTTCTTTCAGGTGGTTCATGTTAACTTTTTTTTTTTTATTATTTGTCAGTATTTATGGGTGATTATAGTAGTATTTTACTGATGCAACCCCACTTGAGATCAAATTGGCCTGAATGTGGTCCCTGAACAAAAATTATTAATATCTTTAATGTCAATTTTTCATTTCACAGATTTATCCCCTACACCAGATTGGACCGTTTTTCAGGCCATGAACCATAAGTTTCACACTTGTGGTTTAAGGCATCCAATGTGAGCGTGCAGCGCTGTCACAATACATACTCATACGACATTATATCAGCAAGAAGATCTCTAATATATTCTCAGCCGGTCATGGTATTGTAAGCCCTCTTATTACTTATGGTTCAGTTGTGGTAAGAGCTAGTTCACTGACTCCATCGTGTGCAGTTTGTTTTGCAACGCCGCATGCACAGTCTATTACAGTTAAATGAACTTGCAGTCATGTGATACTGTCAGTGACTGACTGTCTTGCTTTAATGTCCTGATACGTTGGGGCCAAGCGTTGTTCCTTCTTTTCCCATGAGCTCACTGTCTGTGGGCAGCTTGTCTGGTTAATAGGCATGTCTGGGGCTTGACTCATCCTGTTATGAACTACAGAGAGAAACGGAGACACTGCAGGATTCTTCAGCGTTGTCTACTCAGCAGTCCTACCTATTAAACTTTCAGAACACTTTCATTGACTTTAGCCTGCTGAGATTTGCACTGACAGAGCTGGTTTGATTCCCGGTTACATAGACATGAAGTTATTTATAATATTGCAGCATCTTTGATTCCACACAATCCAGTTTCTACTATATTAATTCATTCTGATGGTGTTTTATATTAGTATTAATCATTGTCCCTTTAGAAATCCCTTACTGGTCAGCTCACCCTGAGTCACCAGCCAAGGAGGTCAAAGGTCAGTTAAAAGAAAGCCCAGCTATGATGGATATCGGTACATGGCAGACGACACTAAGTGGTGGGTCAGAGAGGTTAAGGTCTGCTCTTAAATTTTTACTTGGGAAGAGTCATGACAGTCTGGTGGGCCTGCAGTTAAAATGAACCCATAACCGTATAATGAATACTATGAGGATATAAGAACACAAAGAGGTTTGACAGCATACAGTATGGAACTAATAGTAGCAGCAGTTTATAAGATATTCAAGATCCTGGTTTTGTCTATGTTAAACATGCTTTTTGGATGTACAATTAGTCATTTTCTAATTAGAATCAGAATAATCATTATTGTCAGTGTGTAAGTGCAATGAAATTAGCAGTGCTACTCCAGTTACTGCAACAAAATGAATAATAATAAAAAAAAAAAAAAATTAAGAAAATAAGAATAGTGACAAAAAGTAAAATGAGAAAACAGAATATAAGATTATTTATCAGGGACAATAGCGGCAATTTGAGCCTACTTGGTTTGTTATTAATGAAGATGCACAGATTACTCATCATGTTGAAATATTTTTCTAGCTAAACCATACAAAAAAAGCTTGAATTTTCCACAGTACGTCACTGGATGTAAACCAAACACACTGGACTCGCAGCCTTTTGTGAATGCATTATTGTACGAGCTGTCATCACCATTGTGCTGTGATTAATTGTGCAGCTCTAACTTGCATCGCTTCTTATAACAACACATGTGAAGTAAAAAGATTAATACAGTCTGATAATATCTATCGCTGTTTCTGAAAGTCTGTTGTGTAACATATGATCTATGAATAAGGAAAACCCACTGCCCTGCTTCCACTTTCCCACTTCCTCAGATACCATACTTTCATTACTCAGTAGTGATGATTAAAGTACCGCAGCGTTATTTTGTTGTTGTCACCGTGTACAGATATCAGTGTAAATGTGTCAGTTGATGCCATTCTATGTATATAACTCAAATATGGATTAATATCTTATCCATATTTGGATTTGTATACAGTATCCTCATAATTCCAGAATAGGGCTATAATATAAATGTACTGTATGTGTGCTGGGAGGTAGGATAGTCAGTCTAGAAGATAAATCATGCAGCTGACACGAAAGGATCTTTCACAAATAACAGTTTTTGTTGACATTCACTCGGTATCATCAGGTACCGCCCGGGCCCTGTCAGTAAGGTTTTTATCCAGCAGGTTGTGACACACACTAGTGCCTCACATCCCACCAGGAGATTTGTCTGTACAGGTGCCCAGAAAAACCAGCCAGCTTAGTGAATGCAGTAATAAACACATAACATCACGTCCCTCCTCCTCAGTCCAGGAGATTTGTTGTGTTGTGAGAACCTGGTAGTGTTGTGTAACCAAAGAAATGATGTAGTTACTGTCTAACCACGGGCATTCTGCGGTGCTGTTTAAGTGTAATGTACGGGCTCAGTTTAGCTGAGGTTAAGCTCAAATGTGGGCACTCCTCAGCGGCTTTCCTAAAATATTGCTGTATACAGGAATGGCACTACACACACTTCCTCACAGCATTTAACTTTCAGCTAAAGAAAGATTTATGTCCAGACTTGGACTCCAGTCAAAGACTGTACAAGGCATATGTATGGTATTTTAAGGAGTGTTGTAATGTCAATGTTATGACTGCTCACTGCTGTGTGGACCGGGTTTGACCTCAGCTATACTGAATGTTTCTCATCACTGAGTCCAAATCTGGGAAAAAAAAAAAAAAAGGTGGTGTGATATCACAGAGTTGCAGCCAAAGCCTGGATTAGATCTACTGATTAAATCAAAGTTCATCTTCTAATCACGAGAACTACTGAGACCCCATGCTGATCAGAGCTCACTCCTTCTGGCCTTTCTGATGTGGTCTGAACTGTTTTTGTTCAGCAGCTTCAGTCAAACACACCACACACATCTCAGATTGTGTTGATGAAATGGCTGCTGAATACTTCTGTTTTTTTTGTTATGGCTAATTTGTTTACGGAGTAAGTCGGGTCTCTCGTCTGTATATATTATAGTGCCCCTAAAAACGAAGCTAGATAAGGTCAAGGGGTTGATTAATGTTATGTTTTCAGTTGAGCACCTCACATCTCAAAAAGCAGCTTCTTTGCCATAATACTTCCATATACACCAATGAATTATATGTGCCAAAGAGTTAATGGCATCAACTGATGTGTTTATTGATTTGTGTGCTGGCATTTGTCAAGGATGAACCCATCAAATTCTGGACTACATAAATAAAAACATTGGATTTTTTTTTTTTTTTTTTCATTCTTTCTAACAGTTCATTATTGAGTAGCTGCACAGTGTGGCCTTGGCAGATGTGTTCACTCACTGAGTTATTTATCTTTCGATGCCTGTGACACCCGTACATTTCAACTTAAGTGTCACATTGTGGGTGCTCAGTATTTTCTTCAGATTAAAACTTTTTAAGAGTCTTTACAGCATGAATTATATTTTTAACCGACTTGTTAGTTCCAGTTAAAAACTGTTAAAATGTTTTTATTTATACTAGACTAAGTTGCATGTGTTATACAGAGGTTAATCCAATTTACAAGCATTGTTTGTGAATGACCAAGAGGTCAGAATAAGACCTGCTGATATGGGATTTTTTTTTTCTTCTCAAAACTGTGACTTCCTGATGAAGAACATGACTAAAGACAAAACTTCAATTACTAATAGAAAAACATGCACTCATCCCACACTCCCATACTGATTTTGCCACTGCTCTTTGTTGCTACAGGTGGAACAGTCTAAGGTTCTGGTAAAAGAAGGTGGAGTCCATCTTCTGCTCACCATCGTTGACACCCCTGGTTTTGGTGACGCCGTTGACAACAGTAACTGGTGGGTTCAGCCATTTCGCTCTTAGAAACAACACCCTTTTGCGTAGAAACTGCTGGTGCACCTTACAGTGTTATGTAATCAAATGTCATCCTCAGCTGGCAGCCGGTCATCGACTATATCGACAGTAAATTTGAGGATTACCTCAATGCAGAGTCCCGGGTCAACAGACGGCAGATGCCAGACAACAGGGTGCAATGCTGCCTGTATTTTATTGCCCCATCTGGACACGGGTACGTTCTACATGGATGACTTGTGTTTGTTCAGTTCTAATTACACATTTACTGTGTTTGACTGGCTTACAGCTTGGCTTAATACTGAACTTAGAGAATGTAGCTCTCACTCAAGCTTTGTATCACTTTTCATCCGAGCAAAATATACTGTAAAATACTGCAAAAAAAGTGAAGCTGTTAATGTTGCTGGTTGGAGGAGACTAGAACTTACACATGAACTGATTTCCTGCTTGAAACTAGAGCCTAAAATGTAGCGAGACTAATGGCAAGTTAATTTTAGAAGTTTCATTATTCAGCTGTTCAAAGTGATTCATATATTGAACACTAAAAATTCAGTATTTACCATTTATCCACTTTGTTTTTACCAACAATCCACTTTGCATATCTTTAGCTTCTCCATCTTATTTTGACACTAATGTGTTATCAGTAAACCTGTTAGTGTCTTCATGAAAATGAGATTTGTTTGAGAGGAAGTGAAATGGGCCTTGGAGGGGTCCTTAAGGAACCCCACCCCAGATCCCAGCTGGAAGAATGTAAAGCTCCAGTAATTGACCTAAAAATCTGTTATTAAGGACAAAAGCCAAATACTTCAAGTAAACTGATGCTTTATAACCTGTTTTCATTTACTGTGGAGTTCTGTGTCAAAAAACAACCAATAGAGCTGTTGTGCTTTAACGTGGCTCTCCTGCTGCATGACTTTCTGGCTCAGAGTCAAGATAACAGAGCCTAGCCAGATCAGTCTGTGACCTCCTACCAAGCTCCCAGGCAAGAATAACATTGCTCTAATCTGTCCTGAGCTCAGTGACCTGTAGACCCCATTCCTCCCATCTGTGTCTTGGCTCTGGCTTGTGCCAAACACACATACAGTTGGACAAGCTGTTAAACACACTGGGCTGCCCACAACAAAAGGTGGTTCTGCAATCCACTGTTGTCACGGCTGTTGGCCCACAATGCATCACCAACCAATCACTTACTGTTAATCCCCCCCATCTGTAAAGTACACATATTTATCTTTATTTATTTATTTGTTTGTTTGTTTTAATCTAGAGCTACAGATTTGTAAGTACTGGAATGACACCAATTACACAAACATGTTGTTACATTAGACTTGAGTCAACATTACATAACTAGTATGGATTTACAATGAGATCCTCTAAAAATAGGTGAAAAGTTAAGTAATTCCAGCATTTATATGATTAAATGGTACATTGTTTCAGATGATTTTTCCCACTGTGCATAATGGATTTTAGTCTTTTTTCATGTCTGAACACCGGCTGTTTTTTAATGGTTGATAGTTTTAAACCTGCATTTTTACAATGATGTCTGTGTAGCTTAACTCTAAACACCACTGCTTCATTTTACATCATTAGCTATGACCTGAAAAAAACAAATGTGATTATGATCTGAGGCTAATGCTATGGAGAAATAGTTGGGTGGATAATGGAGAGAAGGAATACTCATTGAACCAACATTATCATTCTTAAACAGTCCCAAGTAAAACATTTGTCCATAGCTTAGCTCTCATATGTCATATAGGAAGCTGTAAAATAATGAAATAAAGTGTCTGTCAGATGGCATTACCACATCAGTCCTGTAGTTCTTATTCTTTAGTGTGACGAGGAATGAAATAATTTGTAGTTGGGGTTTTAATGTCCCATGTAGATTTTACATGTTTTCATCTTCCATTATTTATGCTAAGCTAAGCAAGGCTAACCATGGTCTGACCGCAGCTCTGTACTCAATAGACTTACTCTTACTGGAAAAAGGTGGACTATTTATCAAAAATGTCTTGGTGAGAAACAACCTCAAAAACTATGATACAAACCAGATCGAGTGCTATGTACAGTAGATGCTCTGGCAGACAGGTACACATACAATAGCAAAGTCCCATAATACCATTTGAAAGAGGATTTTCAGAGTCCAAACAGTTCAGATTTACAGTGCGGTCTGGTCCATCCAGATGTGCATTTTGAGGTCAGCCAAGCCATGAAACACGCCTGTCAGCCTTAAAGCCCTGCAGAGCCAAACTGTAACCACTAACCAAATGTCTGCTCTCTGTGCTTCTAGACTCAAGCCCCTTGATATTGAATTCATGAAACGGTTACATGAAAAAGTAAACATCATTCCCCTCATTGCCAAAGCCGATACAATGACTCCTGAGGAGTGTCAACAGTTCAAGAAACAGGTGAGGGTCTCTTCTCGGTCGGTGCTGGTATGTTTTTGTTTGGCAAGCACCTTCAATGATGCGGCCAAATGTTCCTGTTTGAACAGGTGTGTGTCCCCGTCTTCTGTCCATTCCAACCTGTGACCCACTTGATGCTTTTTATGCAAGTGTCCTGTTCCTTGTTGTACTTCTGCTACAGATGTAGAGCACATGTTTTTATTTATCTGATCATCTGACCATTTACACTACACACTGTTACACAATAGGTTATGACTCAAAATGTTCAGGCCATTAGTGAGGATCATTTTCCCATGATATATTATGCATTTTTTACTTCTCTTTTGCTAGAAGAATTGTGTTTATAAGCTGTGTTCTTTATATAAAACATTGTGAACATTGTGTTATAATCAACAAGGTGATGCAAATAATTGAGGGGATTATTTTCTATAGGAATTGTCCCTCTGTCACACTTGTTTAGGCTGTTTTGCTTTAACAATTACAGTTAGGGACGTCCCAATCCTATCTAAAGATCAGTATCAGCTGTCGATCTGCCATTTTGTAGAAGATCGTATCAAATTTAGTCACAAGATCGGTTCAATCTGGACCAGATTCTGGCAATTTAAAGTTTCCGAAGGTAGGGATGAGAAAAATTAGCAGCACAACCTTAGGAATCTTAAAGAAGTTATAAGTTTCACTTTCATTTTATGGTCTGCATATACTCATTATGAAGTACTTAGTTATTTGTGAGTCATTTGCCAGAGGTTTTAATTTGACCCACTGTATGAATTTGGAAAATGCAAAAATTATACCAAAATTATTCAGAGTCAAAGGTGTCATACTTGTTTTAGTTCAGGTTCCACATTCAGCCCACAGTAGTCCTCTCAAGTAAAATAATAGCATAATAACTAATAATTAATGAATCCAAATTTGAATCAAAATTTCATTGTAAAAAGTCAGCAAAGCTAAAAAAACAATAAAATTAGATTAGATTGGAAGTAGTAAAATCCAGATCGGGATATCACTAGTTATAGTATAAATCATCTGTTCTTGTGAGCACTGAACCGACAGATGTGTTGAAAAAGAAATGAACAGAATGAAACAAGAGAAAGTCATTTTAAGTGATAGTTGTGTAATTTGTACACAAACATATGGATCCTAACTAGCACTGTCAATAAATGACCTGCAGTTATGAACAGTATTATTATAACAAACATGAGCTGTTACAGTACGCTCCTACGTGTATAGTTAAATATCTGTCACAAAATAGGAACTGTTTCATCATTTTCCACACTGATCAAATGCTCGTCTAACTTTTAGTGTTTTTGTGCCTGTGCTTGCCTTTATGAAATACTTGATACTTTTGTAAATTTTGTCTGTGCCTAGATTTTGATTAAATGATACACTGATGCATTGTTTGGGTTGAGTCTATTAAACTGCAGAATACGCAGGTACTTTTCTCCCCCTGCGTTTATTGATTGAACCTTCTCACTGGATATTGATGTTGCTGGATCTATTTGTTCCACATACATCTGTTTTTTTTTTTTCCATCTCATTTTGTTGTCTCTCCTATGTTTGCAGATCATGAGAGAAATCCAGGAGCACAAAATTAAAATCTACGAGTTCCCAGACACAGATGATGAGGAGGAGATGAAGCTGGTCAGGAAAATCAAGGTGCGTCTTCATTGGCATAGAAGTCGGTGGAACTCTATTTAACACGTTCTTTGCATTTTCTTGGTTTCACTGGATCATTTGTACTTAACTCAATACCAAGCTATCATATTGTGTTTTTAATTCTCTTGAGTTATGGTGTGCATACAGCTTTTCTATGTATGTTAGTGCACACCCACAGTCTGCTGTGTATTTTTAGCCATTGTGCATAAGCTATGCAACAGTTGTGTCCCCTCCCTCCACTCTGCAGGATCGTTTACCCTTGGCTGTAGTTGGTAGTAACACCATTATCGAGGTCAATGGAAAGCGAGTGCGCGGGCGGCAGTATCCCTGGGGCGTGGCTGAAGGTGAGAGGCCAGAGTTCAACCGATCAACGACTGCCAATTGATCACTAGAGTGGAATCTCTGTCGCACACATGTATTTCGACTTTTATTGAATTATTGACCAGACGTCATGTGTAAATAGTTTGCAAAGCAGTAATACAATCCATGTGCTCCTGTTTTGGTGTTATCATAAAGTGTACACAGCAGCACACAAACTTTCTCACAGGCAGATATAATATTGAAGTAGCACTAGGGCTGAACTTCAGTGTTCTTTCTCTGGTATGAAGCCCTACATAACTGAATGACAGTGATGGTTGTGCAATTTCTTTAAGCTGTGATTGGATGCTCAACTCTGAGAGGGCAGCATTCAACATGCTGGCCTGGATACATAACTGATATTTTTTGATAATCTATCCAATTATCAATACCTGATGAATTACTTGCTCTTAAAATGAACATCTTCAGATCATCTTCATCCATTCTGTGTAAATTTGCTGTAACGTTTGTCTTCTCATCTTGATCATTTTACATAAATGAAAACTGTAGCACATTAAACCTCCAGTACGAAACTTCAGCATCGGATATGAAAATGTTTTCAGACTTCTCACAGGAAGTCGCTATCATAATGTCGTGACACAGTCGAAAACATGACAGTATATTTAGCTTAAAGTGATGTGAGGACATGGCCATGGTGTGAAAGTGACTGAACTCGGTTGTTTTTACTGCAGCCAATTAATTGTAGGCAATGATGGGAACATTCCACATCATATACTCTATATCCTGCGCTTGTGTAGTCTAAAGACAAAAACAACTGTCTCACAACTGTACAGTGCAGCCCAGCGGATGACTCGGAGGGGTGCTACTATGAAACTGGTTTGCTGCCAGTGTTTGCCACCCTTGGGGAGTGAGTTTTGGAATACCAAAAATGTTTTTGGCTCCATGTCAGCGTAAATATGGAGAGAGGGCGGGAAAGAGAGAGAAAGAGGGCAAGGTCCCTGAGAAGCTATGCAAGTCACTCTACCACAGCAGTCCAGAGAAACCTCAGGGGACTGCGGTGAGGGTTACAGCAGGAGACACGTGATGCCATCTGCTGGATATGTGTGGTACTACAGGCTGCAACAATTAAGGCACTCGAAAGCATCAAGGCCACCAAATATGTTTGAAAAACCTTTCAAGATAAACATGCTTTTCATAGTATTGTTTTGATAATTGTACTCACATTTTATCTAGTGTAACAGGCAATCTTATATTTTGTGTGTTGAAATGAGAAGAGTGAAAAAATTAAGCCTGTTATCGCTGCCTAAATCCAGTTTTGTATCATCCCTTATTTACTTATTAAATTAAATGTAGACTTTGGTCTTTTTAAATAAATGGACAAAATTAGACTAGTTTATCAAAATATCTTCTGAAATACCCAGTTATTCAAAGTAATGTTAATATCTGTTGAGGAAGTAGACATAAAAATGGTTAGAATTTGTACACATGCTTTATAGATAAAAACTACTGGATCACAATGATTTGTCATTTTTAAAAAGGTTTTCTATAAGGTGTTGATAAACAGTTGTTTATAATGTCAACTAAACCTCAATGAAAGACCAAGTGAAATGTAATTTTTCTGTCTTGTGATTAAAATAAATTCCCAATAGTTGATATGATATAATTATTTTTTTACCAGTTTAAAGGCTTTTCCTCTTTAATGAAACCAGATTATTATTTATGGTTTTAAGGTAACCTTGAGGTCAAAACTTTACAAACACCTGCCATATAGCAGAACATAGCTGACAGTCTATAAAAGTCAAAAGGAAAATGTGCATTGTAAGAAATTAATTATAAAAATCTCAGAAGTTATCATTATTGTTTATTGCCCAGCCCTATTTAATTACAACAGTTATAAAAGTAAACAAAAGTGGATATAATGATTTTTTTTTTTTCATTATTGCAGGGTCGTCAATGTTAATGTGTTGTCATCCTTTCATCAGTTCTGACTCATCTGTTTCTTTTCACAGTGGAAAACGGGGAACACTGTGATTTTACAATCCTCCGGAACATGCTTATCAGGTAACAAAGGGGAAAAAAAGCATGCCAGCTGTCACTGCATAATGTCTCATGTGGCTCTGTGTTCTGCCAGTCTATCTCAGTCAAACCACTGCTTTTAACTATTTCAGATTAAAACTGTATGTGACACCAATGAAGTTTCCTTAGTGCTGTACACTCGTATGCTTCCACTCATGTCTATTCATGTTATTTTCAGGACTCACATGCAGGACCTGAAGGATGTGACAAACAACGTTCATTATGAAAACTACCGCAGCAGGAAACTTGCTGCCGTCACCTACAACGGCGTTGACAACAATAAGAACAAGGGTCAACTAACCAAGTAAGTTTCATACGTGCATGTCCACTAGTTTTGTGAACTGCTGACAAACAGGAGGTTTCCTTCCATCCCACTGGAGCATGCCAGAGATTTGGCTGTGGTTCTATCAGCGACTTTTCGTCAGACTGTCAGCAGCAGAAGCAGCTCAGTTACTGTGTAACTGTGGGAGACACGCCAGTTCAGAGGTCAAAGTCTGCAACAACTGACCTGCAGATTAAAGTTGGCAAGCTGTCACTAAAGCAGCCCAAACCTTTAAACCCATTCCTGGCCCAAACAGCACTAACCCCCCACTAACTGGCCACCAGTATCAGCCATGTCTAATCTGACAGCACTAACTGCGGTACCATCTGACTCCTAATCCACAGGCTGCAGCCGCCTGAAATCACAAGCACAATCTCGCAAGCTAATGCATGGGTTATGGCAGCATGCTAAATGTCTGTTTGTTTGTTTTTAGACCTGACACAGTTGAAGGCATGTAAGTGTTATCCCACTTCTTCACAACTTCTCTCCACATGCTTTTTTACTCCTTTCTCCAGCCATTTCCATCCTTCCCTCAGTCATGCACCTATCTGCAGCTCCATGAAATATAATCCAAAATGTCTTTTCACACGGTGGTCAGGACCTCTAATCAGACCTATTCTGTTCTAACTGGCTTGCTCTGAAGTGCAATAAATATAACCACATTCCTCACTTAGATTTTTAATGATTATATACTGCACTGCTACGTCATTGTACTTTATGATTAACATTTCTAAACTTTAAAGATAGGATAATTATGTTAAATCAAAATCAGTTTTCTGAGAAAGTTTTTTTGTATAATATATAACAGGCCAAAAAATAGTGCATTAAATTAAATGATAATATTAACAGTGTAACACCTGCTGATTAATTTTAACTCTTGTGATCTATAAATAACATGACAACTACCCTTGGAGGATATACTTTTAATTAGAATACTTATACAAGGGTACACAAGGGCACTCATTAAAAATGGTTGCAGTAGCGTGTTTGATCGGTAGCAAAGGCCAAAAAGAAGACTTTACATTTTGACTTTCATCTTATTGTGCTATTCGTTTAATCTTCTGTTGAGCATAAAAGAGGAAGATGAATATGAGGATGAAAAGTTATATAATTTTATGTGCAGATAGTTGTAGTTTTTACTTAATGCTATTTGCTACCTAATGTGCTTGCACTAACTGTTAACATTATGATCCGATATAATATGCCAGCATCCCAAACACCGCTTTATGTGTTGGTAAATAGTAAATAGAACCAATTATATAAATTATAAATACAATAAGCATCACAATAACGTCAAACTACAATGCCAGTGTGTGTTAAGCAAACAGTTCTAGGAAAATTGTGTTTGCATGATTAAAACGTAATCTGTCAATGGTATTACTAAAAAAAACAAACATATATTATTAAAATATTGACATATATTATTTGAATTCTGTTCTTGTGTATCTTTTATATAGTCAGTTAAGTAATAATATTTAGGCAATTAATTCACCAATATTGAAGGAGGAGAACTTTTGCTTTGCTGATGCTGAATAAATGAGAGATTCAGTCATGGACAAACTGTACAGACTGTGTTAAAAGATATAAAGGTTCTGATGTTATGTTGCATTCCTGTGTGCTGGGAGATGGGAAGTTTCTGACGTCCATATCAGTAAAATGCATTAGAACGTCTGTTCAAATGAGATATTCTTGTTGCAAAATGGGGCCAGTTGGACGTACCCCGACCTCACCATGAACTACAATATGACGTCAACACAACAATGGCGGTGTTCGCAATGAAAAACACTATAATTAGCTGATTCATCATTTCACGTCTTCTATCTCCTTTCCATATATGAGAACACTGTAGTGTCGACAGTCACAATGCCTTCACTAACAAAGCAAATAGGAGCTTAGATCTGTCATCTCCATGGTTGCTGTTTCTGTTCAACATGGATCACATGGAATAGTTTGAGGTGGGATGTCGTTAACTCCAGCCGACATTCTACTACCTCCCAGCACTCTGGAGTGCAGCATTACACCTGTACATCCAAAAAGCCATGTCACCTCTGAGCTCCAGCTGTCCCGGGAAGCTGTCCATGATGGAGGGCTTCAAGGGACAGTAAGCAAGTTGACGCCTCCTCTTCCTCTTGATCCTGCTGTTTCTTTTTCCATTTCATCCCTCTGTCAGCTCAAACTTTTAAAAGGAAACGACAGTGTTCTGAGAAATGTCCGCTTATTTGATACCTACAAACCGGAGGTTATGTTCTGTTGTAGTAAACATTTGGCTTGGTTTTCCAGGAGTCCTCTTGCTCAAATGGAGGAGGAGCGACGGGATCACGTGGCTAAGATGAAAAAAATGGAGCAAGAAATGGAACAAGTGTTTGAAATGAAGGTCAAAGAGAAGCTTCAAAAGCTGAAGGACTCTGAGGTTGAGGTAAATCTATAGGTGTACTTAAGTATTTCTTTCATAAGTGCTTGTTTACCCTCTTTTTTTTTTTTTTTCTTTTTTTCTCCTCTGACTGACCATAAATATCTCTCTAGCTCCAGAGACGTCATGAGCAAATGAAAAAGAACCTTGAGGCCCAGCACAAAGAACTGGAAGAGAAACGCCGTCAACACGAGGAGGAGAAGGCCAACTGGGAGGCCCAGCAGAGGATTATGGAACAGCAGAAATTAGACGCGTCCAGGTAAACACACATCATCACATAGGATGATCCAAGTATCACAAGGGTATTTCTTTCAGGGGGTGATTTGAGGTGAACCTGAAATCTGTCTGAACATTCAACAGAAATGTAATAAAAACATAAACCCTTACAGTATCACCGGACACTTGTTTGTCGATACCTTACAGTGTTTTTTTTCCCTGCTGTTAACTGTGGTCATTTTGCACTATATAAACCACTCATTTTACCTTTAAAATAAATAAACCTTAGTGACTCTCCACTGCTCATTTTATTAGTTAAAATGCTACTTACTTTACTGTATTGAAGAATCATGCAGGTCTAAAATTACAAGGTACTGACTCATTTACATTTGTATTACATGTCCAAAAACTATGCATGACGTCACTTATGACAGTGTTGCTCAGGGTTACGTGTTCATTAATTAACATGAACACACACCATTTCCTATAGAACAGCAAATGAGGACTAATCTGCAGCTGTGAAAGTACCCAAAAAACACACCATTTCCTTCCAGATAGTGACGCTAACTAAAAACTGGGTTATTTACTTGTTGTTTTTTTAATAATATAAGTAATATTTGTGTGATCTACTTTTAGTTGGTTTGTGATGAATGACAGTTCAAAGAAATGGCAGTTTAAAGAATGAGGCAGGCAGAAGTGGTTGGTCTTTGTAGTATATTATCAAAAAGAAAAACCTCAATTATGTGATGTGTTCGGTTTAAGTCAGAGGTTGGAAATGTCAGAATATGGACTTTTGACCTCTGACTTGGAAGCATTTCACCACTCAGCATGCCAAATGCAATGTTTATAAACCTCTTGACAACAAAAAAAGATTAGCTTAAATAGTTGATCACAAGAAATGTACTTTATTACAGCAGGCAGAATGTGAAATGTCCTCTGTCTGCTGTGCTTGATAGGATAAAACCTAATTAAATATAGAATTCATGTAGTAGTTAAGTGCCTTCAAGGTGACATAAGGGTTCAGGTTGTTTAGCCATTTTGTCAGATGTGATTTAATAAACTGCACTTTACTTTGGTAATACTATAAACACAGTACAACTTGTAATGATGAGTGTTGGGTTAAGAGAGAGAGCCCATCCCGTTCATTTTAATTAATACATTTGAGTCTTTTCACAGTTGCAGACAAATATCATTGATTGTTGAACTTAACCTTTTAACAATTGCAGTCTCTCCAGCGCTGCATTTTGCACTTGACGGCATTCAGATTACTGTAACTCCTGAACCATTTGTGCCATCCACAAAACCCAAACAACACTGTAAAGCTGAGATCCTGACCTTTCCAACACTAAATAAAGCAGAGGTGTCAAATTCATTTTAGTTCAGGGGCCACATTAAGTCATATTTGACCTGAAAGTGGCCAGACCAGTGAAATAATAACATAATAAGATAGAAATGTCAACTCCAAACTTTCCTCTTATATTTTGGAATAAAAAAAAAGGTCAACTTATACCATGAAAATATTTACATCTACCAACTATCCTTTAAAACAA
Organism: Maxillicosta whitleyi; assembly: GCA_029822895.1. NCBI lineage: Eukaryota > Metazoa > Chordata > Actinopteri > Perciformes > Neosebastidae > Maxillicosta > Maxillicosta whitleyi. Next base: position 300 of record JAPSES010082884.1, on the reverse strand, counting down.
TGTAAATAACATAAAGAACAGGGCACATTTTTGTTTGATTTAGTGTAAATACAGTAAAATTATATGAACATTTTTATATTTAGAAAGAGAAATATTTGGAGTTTTAAGTGTTTATAGGTTATTATGATTGTTAACTAAGCCAAAAAAAAAAGGCACACATCCAATATTTGACTGCACCATCTAAAGTTTACCACATAATTCTTACATAGTGCCACAATAAGGATCATAATATTTGTTCCATCCATAGTTTCATTCATTTTTTGATTATTGATGATGCAGAATCGAACCGCTGCATCCAGT